>JAUCBJ010006985.1:0-97444 GCA_032718475.1 Nemertoderma westbladi | reverse complement strand
CTGGTGGGATAAATATTTCTCCATTTGACGCAACACCGCCGCGGCCGCTATGAGGGAGGTGAATACCGCGGCCGCTCCTAAAGCCGCAGGCCATCGCTAACTATATAGGTTAACTTGGGATTCTGGGGGACTTTTCGATGAAGGAACAGACCAAATTTTTTTATTTTCTCACCAGGGGAGCGGCTCGGAATTCTAAGATATTAGCAACTCTAACATTATTAAATCTAACCCTTCGACGGACACGGCGGACAAAAATCCGTCATTTTTTCGACAATTTTAAAATTTTTTTGAAAGGCGCTCTACAGTGGCTCGAAAAAACCCTAGGTTATTGCTTAGCCGACGCCGGGATACGATAGAAGGGATTAATTAGTGAATTCGTTTTTTTTTTCAAAAAAGATTACCACGCCTTTTTTCCGAAAATGTCCGTCAAAGTTGAAAAAACGGACAAAATGACTTTGCGGGATCCGCTATAACTCGGCTAATATTAATCGTACGGGGACGAAAGTAACGCGGTTGGAAAGGGGAAGAGTGGTACTACCTTCGTATCGAATGGGGGTAAGATATTTATTAAAATTTCGGGTGGAAAAAGGGGCTGTAAATTTGTACGTTTTTGTCCGTCTTTTTTGGAAAACTTATTTCCGAAATGTTTAATTCGACAACGCGGGTAGGAATCCACTAATTCTTTTATGAAACTCGTAGAAGACCATTGGGGCTACGTTCCTATCGAATGGGGGTACAAAAAATATGTCGGCAATAGGGGCCAAAAAGGGCCAGAATTTGTAAAGTAGTTTTTATCGAATAATTTTTTATTTTTAACTTTAGTTGGTTAAGGTACATTCTATACAGTCAATATCCATACGGGGAATTCAAATATGCTATCGGTTTTGCTCCAAGGATGATATTAAAAAAATGAGGGCCAAAATTATAATTTCGCGCTTCAAACTTGCTTCGCGGGAAATCGTCTAGCTCGAAAACTACTTAACTTACGGGAGATTTGTTTACACAGACTTATAGTGCGTTAAATTATCTATCTAACAGCGTTAATCACAGCGCCGGAGGTATTATAAAACTGGAGCGGCAGGCGATCGTGTGAAATATAATATTTATAAAAAGGGACGAAAAATTTTTTTTTTTAACAAATCGCTATTCCATTATAATTTAGCGTATTGCGCCAAAAGTACCTGTAAAAAGTATCAAATTAACTCCGCTATCTTTTATCTTAACATATATAATTAAAATTACGAATTTTAAGGGTCGAAAAATATCGCGTTATTTTGGCCCTTTTTTTTAATTTTTTTGGGGCCAAAAATAACCCCTTCTCAAAAGATTAAGAAAAAAATTACGGCAAAGAATATACCAATTTTATTGAATTTGGACCACCAGAACCGAAGTTAGAGCGATTTTAGTGAAAAAATAAAAATAATTTTTTTTGCAAAAAAATTAAGAATGGTCAGGTCAATATTGGATTTCGAACCCGCGAACTTAGGTTTCATTAACGTGATTGATAACCACTAGACTATGTGACCAAGAGAATTTGAAATTTTCGAGTGACTATTTTTAAACATAAATAACTTCGGTTCTACAGGGCCGTTTAATCTGAAACTTTTTTCATTGGATAGAGGATAGATTGTAGTGTGTGAAATAGGATAAAACTTGGGAAAAGACTTATGTGCACTTAGTGCAAAATGCACTTAAATAGTGAACATTTTTTCGATATTTCAAACACTGTTATTTCCAGTTCTATTCATCGTAGAATGTTATTTTTTGGATTAAAATGTAGTTTGGAATGATTTCTAACTATAATCGTAACATTTGTTTAACTTTTTATGTCTATAAAGTGACTTAAAAATGTCCATGAATATGGTCCAAAATCGCAAATCCAGATTTATTAAATTGGATTTTTGACACTTTTAGCGACTGACACTTGATCATACACCATCGTAGATCGGTAGAGGATAAACATAAGTTTGTTAAATAAGAGCCACCATTACGATCTGCTAAAGTGCATTTGTACAAATAAGTGTGCAAAAGTGCAAATTTTTTAATAAGGTCAAATTATATAGTATTGGGTTCTTTTCTTTGCAGATACTTTATTTTCATATTAATATGTTGTTTGAACCTTACTGAGCGCATTAGGGGATATGCGTACAAATAACCGGCCCTTATGAGGCTTCGATTGGGTAAATTAATAAAACATAAGGTTGTATAGTATAATATTCTAAAAACCAGTGTGATATTAAATGCACTTTAAATAATAAATAGAAATCAAATAACAATTGGACCACACAATTAAAAACTCGCACAATTTTGTACTTATTATATCGCTTCAAATTAATTCAACAGTGGATATTTGGGGGAAGGGGGAAGTTACAGTGTGCATTCGGGGGAAGTTTGGTGAACTGCATTTATGCAGTGAATCCAAACTTCCCCCTTTGATATATCATATACTTAAGACATGCTAGGGTGACGGGGAAATATTTGTTACTGTCACACTTTGCTTCCATTTATCCTATCCTTTATTATTACCCCAGTCAGATAAGAGATAATAAATCAGTAAAAACTAAACTAAACTGTCTTTCATGCAAACAAATTTCTAACTAAAGACGGGTGAATGACCATGACCATGGAAATAATTTTAAATATAATTGTATATCAACTATTTGGGGAGGCTGCCAAGTTAAACCCGAAAACAATTATTTTGTTACATATATAGTAAATAACGTTGCATGTTCTTCTTCCTCTCATAATAAAATATAAATGGAATATCTCAGATAGCTATGCCCTGTAACATTTCACAACCAAAATATTTAAGTGCGAAAAGTGTAGGCCTACCACACTCCGACCAAACAACCGCAAACGCATAGCCAACAAATTTAACAAAAGGTTACATACATGTTGGGTTCATGACGAGATGAGTGAAAATTGATCGCGTAATATAAAGTAAAAAATTAAAGGACGGGCTGGCTCTCCTCCACTTTCTTACCCAATGGATATGTTGTTGTAATAATCTAATATTGGGGCGGCTTTCTCTCGTTGGGGAATAATATTGCAGTACTATGGACGCACAAACTCGCACTAAAATGAACCGCATCTATTACAGACAGGGCGCAGCCAGCACTAACCGTGTGGAAATCGAGTTGGTTTGATCTCTGGTCTTGTATATTATTCATCAACAATAGTAGAGCAATAATAACAAATAATAATAATGTAATACAGCAAGCAACAATGCATACAGCAAGGTGAAATATCACGAGTCCTGCAAGTTACATGACTCGCATCAGGCTAATATGATGTTAGGTTATGCCTGAGAGTAATGGGATGAACATCGACTATATAAACAAGCAACACTGCAAAATTAGAACAGCCAATAGGACGCAAGAATACCTGCACCGGTAGTTACCAATGAGAGTTCAGCACTACCACAACTGCTGCAAGGCAACATATAAACAAGGTTCACGATGGTATACAACATGAGTTAGGCATAAATATCACACGCACAGAAATTGAATGATTCTCTGATGGTAGGTGCTAAAATGCACAACGGGCAACAATGACCAACAACGAGCAACAATGAGCAACAACGAGCAACAATGAGCAACAACGAGCAACAATGAGCAACAACGAGCAACAATGAGCAACAACGAGCAACAACGAGCAACAATGAGCAACAACGAGCAGCAATGAGCAACAACGAGCAACAATGAGCAATAATAAAGTACAACAACGAGTAACAATGACCAACAATGAGGAACAATGAGCAACAACGAGCAACAATGAGCAACAACGAGCAACAATGAGCAATGATAAAGTACAACAATGAGCAACAACGACCAACAATGAGCAACAACGAGCAACAACGAGCGAGCAACAACGAGCAACAATGAGCAATAATAAAGTACAACAATGACCAACAACGAGCAACAATGAGCAAAAATAATAAAACGATAAAAAATAACTACAATAAGTAGCAGTAACTACAATAACAGTAACTATAATAAAGTAACTAGAGTACACCACTAAACACGAAGTGGGGCCTTCGCGCAGCACGTGACTTAAATTTAATTTAAGTACTAATTCGAAAGTATTACTGTATTAGCAAATTTTAAGCAGATTTCGCCTAATCACTTTTTACCTCTTTCATTTCTATTCAGACATTTCTGACTCTAGCGGTATAGTGAGAACTGAAGATGGATTAGGGTCTCCAGCCCCACAAAGACACAGCCTATGGATGAATAGTACATACGTACATCGGCCAAGTTTCATCTTGAATAACGGATAACGAAATGAGAGACGGATCTCACTTTCAGAAATTTCGTCGTATAGCGGCAGACCGATTAAATCTCCCCCCCCCCCCCCCCCCACAAAGACGCAGCATGTGGTCCAGAATATATGGCAAGATTCAGCTTAAACTGATTAAAATCAATGAGACGGGAGAATCTATTCACTTTCAGGCATAAAGTAGTCCTATAGCGGGTGACTGTTGAACTGATTTTCAACAAAACAAATTTTCAACTTGGCAGCTTTAAATTCGACAAAGTTATAAGCATGTCAATATCATAACGACGACAACGATTTCACTTTCAGACATTTGGCCCTCTAGCGGCAGACTGGAGAACTGCAGATGGATTCGCCTCCTTTGAAAGTCACAGCTAATGGTCTAATACATATCTGCCAAGTTTCAGCTTAAACGGATTAAAAGCAAAGAAATGGGAGGGCATTTAATGTTTAGACATGTGGCCCTCTAGCGGGAGACCATTGCACTGATGGTGTCTGAAAGTCTCTCAAAAATCTCAACTTTAGCTCATATTGATACCTACAAATTTTCAACTTGGCAGCTTTAAATCCGACAAAGTTATTAGCATGTCAAAATCGTAACGACGACAACGATTTCACTTTCAGACCTTTGGCCCTCTAGCGGCAGACTGGAGAACTGCAGATGGATTCGCCTCCTTTGAAAGTCACAGCTAATGGTCTAATACATATCTGCCAAGTTTCAGCTTAAACGGATTAAAAGCAAAGAAATGGGAGGGCATTTAATGATTAGACATGTGGCCCTCTAGCGGGAGACCATTGCACTGATGGTGTCTGAAAGTCTCTCAAAAATCTCAACTTTTGCTCATATTGATACCTACAAATTTTCAACTTGGCAGCTTTAAATCCGACAAAGTTATTAGCATGTCAAAATCGTAACAACGACGACGACGACGACGACGACGACGACGACGACGACGACAACGACGACGACAACTATTTGCATAAATTGACCCACCCCCTAACAGTGTCAATTCGCTAAGGCTCCGCCAACTTCGTGGCTCGCCCCACAGATACACCACTAACAATCATTATACTTATGCAGTATAATGTATCCCAGTAATGCCGAATATATAAGTAGGATATAATAAATAAATTCCCAACCAAGAACTTAATAAAAAATGCTTTCATACCCGCAATGTCATCAAGATGGTGCACAATACTGCTATACCGGTACCGGTAGGCCTACAAATATTTATCAGTTTACCTGATTTCAGTCTATCAGTCTTGTACTGTTTGGGTAGTGTCGGTGAAACTTACCTCAACCTATTATCTGGTTCTGACTGTCTGATGTACGGTACTGTGAAGTGTGAACTGGTTTTCGTATTATTATTTTGTATTTTATACAGTTTCACAGTGACCTGATTGCCTGGCAGTCCTGAAGTCTGCCTAGCGTTCTATATTACAGACTACTGTTATAGCTTGTGGGATACAAGTTCCTAAAAGGTGCCACCCTGCTCCATAGCGCGGGAAATTCAAATGATTGAAAGACATGTAATTTTACTTTACATGTAAATTCAGATCTGCTATCTATATTTTGGCGGCAAATTCAAATCTGTTTTAACATTGAATACATGACTGCATGAATAGAGTAAGACTAATGTAATTAATTGAATCAGAATAAATTATTTCTTATCGGTTTAACTCACTCATCCGTTATTGTTGTTGTTTTATCTATTCTGGGACTTCGAGCAGCACGTGAACATCTAAACCTGACGTTAACTATCTGGGTCATAGAGCAGACGTGACGTGAACACCTAAGCTGTCTGGTTAACTAGTCTGGGACTTCCAGTAGCACGTGAACAACGCCTGAACTAAGCTGACTGGTTAATAAGTCTGGGAATTCGAGCAGCACTTGAACAACTAAGCTGACTGGTTAACTAGTCTGGGACTTCCAGTAGCACGTGAACAACTAAGCTGACTTGTTCACTAGTCTGGGACTTCGAGCAAAATGGCAAATTGAGGAGGGGGGATTTGGCTTAACTTCTAGCAGTAAATGTAAAGAACATTTATTATTTGCTTGTATCAGTTATAATTACATCAGAACATTATAATTATAACAATATAGCAGGGAACTGATATATATCGCAGGTAGGCATACTGTAATAACAATAGGTGTATAATGCATCTGCCTATACTGTCCCAGACATGTACCAGTCTAGTTAACCAGTGAGCTTAGTTGTTCACATGCTGCTCGAAGTCCCAGACTTGTTAACCAGTCAGCTTAGTTGTTCGCGTGCTACTATCGAAGCCCGAGACTAGTTAACATGCTGGTTTAGTTGTTCACGAGCTGCTCGAAGTCCCAGAATAGATAAATCAACAACATTATCGGATGAGGTGTTGAAGCTTTATATTTGATTTATATTTTACTTGTGTATTATTGACCGGACCCTTATTACCTGATCTTTTTGTGACCGGACCCATAATCTTGTAACATGTCTTAACTTTCGTTTATTGTTTTGGTTCCCACCAACGCCAACACCTGAACACGCCTCTGTAAGCCGGTCCTTTACTACTCTGCTGCCTGCTCATTTCTGCCTTAAATGGCAATTGTTGCTCATTGTCGCTCGTTGTTGTACTTTACTGTTGCTCATTGTTGCTCGTTGTTGTACTTTATTATTGCTCATTGTTGCTCATTGTTGTTCATTGTTGCTCATTGTTGCTCGTTGTTGTACATTATTATTGCTCATTGTTGCTCGTTGTTGCTCATTGTTGCTCGTTGTTGGTCATTGTTGCTCATTGTTGGTCATTGTTGTTCATTGTTGCTCGTTGTTGGTCATTGTTGCTCGTTGTTGTACTTTATTATTGCTCATTGTTGCTCGTTGTTGCTCGATGTTGCCCATTGTTGCTCGTTGTTGATCATTGTTGGTCATTGTTGCTCGTTGTTGTACTTTATTATTGCTCATTGGTGCTTATTGTTGCTCGTTGTTGCTCATTGTTGCTCGTTGTTGCTCATTGTTGCTCGTTGTTGCTCATTGTTGCTCGTTGTTGCTCATTGTTGCTCGTTGTTGCTCATTGTTGCTCATTGTTGCTCGTTGTTGCTCATTGTTGCTCGTTGTTGCTCATTGTTGCTCGTTGTTGGTCATTGTTGCTCATTGTTGTACTTTATTATTGCTTATTGTTGCTCGTTGTTGCTCATTGTTGCTCGTTGTTGCTCATTGTTGCTCGTTCTTGCTCATTGTTGCTCGTTGTTGCTCATTGTTGCTCGTTGTTGCTCATTGTTGCTCGTTGTTGGTCATTGTTGCTCGTTGTTGGTCATTGTTGCTCGTTGTTGCTCATTGTTGCTCGTTTTTGCTCATTGTTGCTCGTTGTTGCTCATTGTTGCTCGTTGTTGCTCATTGTTGCTCGTTGTTGGTCATTGTTGCTCGTTGTGCATTTTAGCACCTACCTTCTCTGATAACAATATTAGATTTCGATATACAGGTAGCGTGTGCAGCAAAAATCAATCCTCACCAATCATTTTAAAAACGGTACAGAACGGTGTTTATTTTATTTAGCCACTCACACTGAATAAACGTAGTAAATTTACGGTATATCGGTAATATCAATCGGTATAGCGTACTGTATTGACTACATAAACCTCAATAAACAAAAATATGAGAAATAAACAAAACGAAATCAAAACTTTAAGAAATAATACCAAAATTGAACGAAATATTCAATATTGCATCGTTATAAATTCAATATTGCACATCACAATAATATATTGAAGAACATGTAAACTAATTAATATCGCAGTTACAGTAGTTATATGGGTGTACAAAATAAAGAGCTAAGACCCAACACTTTAAGACCAAAGACCCTACAAAAGTAAGACCCCCCCCCCCCCCCTCCCCGCCCAGGTACAAAAGTAAGACCCCCAGGTACAAAAGTAAGACCCCCCAAAGGTACAAAAGTAAGACTCCTGGTACAAACGTAAGACCCCCAGGTACAAACGTAAGAGCCTCCCCAGGTACAAAAGTAAGACCCCCCAGGTACAAACGTAAGACCCTCTAAGGTACAAATGTAAGACCCCCAGGTACAAATGTAAGACCCCCAGGTACAAACGTAAGACCCACACCAGGTACAAAAGTAAGACTTCCCAGGTTCCAAAGTAAAACCCCACCCAGGTACAAAAGTAAGACCCCCTCAGGTACAAAAGTAGTGTAAGACCCCCAGGTACAAGAGTAAGACACCCTTGGTACAAACGTATGACCTCTTCAGGTACAAAAGTAAGACTCCCCTGGTACAAAAGTAAGAGGACCCTCAGGTATAAAGGTAAGAAGTAAGAACCCACCCCACCCCCCCAGGAACAAAAGCAAGACACCAAGGTACAAGTTGAGTGATAGTTGCATGACACTGAATTACAACAGTAGTAGAGTCTTGGGCGGTTTTGTGAGACTTGGTCCCCACTGACACCCATTGGGTGTTATATGACACCCTATTATCACCCATAGGGTGCCATTGGGTGTCATTAGCGCCAGACTGTCTGGGTGACACCTCCTAATTAGGCTAATTAGACCCTAATTGACGAGTGTCATCAATTAATTACTGTAGTACATGTAAACCCTAATAGGTGTCTTATGACTCCTAATTAGGGTTTAATTGATTATTCAATTCAATTCAGCATCCAAAAAAACCTATATGGCCATTAAATCAATTTGATTTCGTGGTGATTTTTCATTATCATATTTCCACTACTGTACTTGTTTTTTTCGTGCTCCATGGGGCACAAATAACTGACTAATAACTAATATAAATAACAACATGCCTATGTTGTTATATTACACAACTCTTCGATACGTTTGATGTAGAGAAGCCTTCCCAAGGAAATCAGCACATTCTAAAACCTCAGTAACCAAACTGTAGGGCAAATGTAACACTTTTGAAAAAAGTGCTACTTACACTTTTGGTGCTCTTTTAGTATCTATTAAAAAAATGAAAATATTACTTCTAATCTTGCTTTCGATTACTAATAATGAATTCAACAAACCAACAAAGCATAGTTATCCCTTAATCGTTATACCAAAGTCTTTGAAGGGTGATGTATTTTGTGTAATTTTATCAATCCCGAAAGGTGTTGATATGGTATGGGTGCCAAGAACTCCTCATATCTCGAAAACTACTGGAGCTATTCAATTTTTATTTGTCTCATCTGAAAGAGGACATAATTTTAGTTAGGGACAAGTACTTTCGACGCACTAGACCTATTGTTTAAGGGATTCTATCTAAGAGAAATAACTGCCCCACTAATTTTAGGTGCTTTGCAGAATCTTGGCGGGTCGTATCTATAGTAGGCCATGCATGATCCTAGGTAACAGAAGTCGTCCACATGCTCAAGCATACCATCCTTTGAGCGTATGTTCATCTGGTCAGAGACATGCTGAGGACTTTCAAAGTTAACTGTCAAAATTTGGGTCTTTTTGGAGTTAATAAAAAGAACAACACTAGAAGCAACCTGTTCTACTGTAATGAGCTGAGGAGCCGTTGGGCTCCCTCTAGTGATTCTGAGAGTACTCCTAAGTCATCAGCAAAGTCTAGATTGATTAGGTACATGGCTGGATTTCCTCGACTACTGGAGCCAGTAGGTGGAGTTACCGTCACCCCATCATCATTATGATGATCTAAGGACATGCGTAGAACATAGTCAACCACAATTATAAACAAGAATGGTGCAAGTGTGTCTCCCTGAAGGACTCCCCATAACACTTCAAATGGCTCTGTGTACCGTCAACAGTAGACAAAAATGTTGTCGAACCATCGTATACTGATCTGATTGCTGCTATAATTTCATCAGGAATCCCATATATTGAAAGTATGATAAACATACGTGAGCAAGAGACTGAATCAATGGCCTTGAAGAAGTCAACAAAGATAACAGTCATGTGCCTGTGCTTCTTTTTTGATAACTCTTCAATTATCATTCTAAGTATCAAAATGGGCTCCATTGTCCCACGACCTTTACGGAACCCATTCTGATTTCCACGGAGCATTCTCTCAATGGCATCCCTGATTCGATTTAATAGAATTCTATTGCTGTATTGTATAGCTTTGCAGCAATCGAGATCAATGAGATTTCCCGAAAAGAAACATAGAGTGTTAAGGTTGCCCTTCTTGGGAACTGACACCTACTATGAGGTAGATTGACTTGTAGGTGATTGATGCCGATTTGCATTAAAGTCTCCCAGGAATGTTAAGAATGCACGCTGATCCACTCCAGTACCTGCTTGTTGATTGTGGTAGAAATTTTCCACCTCCTCTACCTGGACAACACTAGTTGGAGAAGGGCACACAATCAGAACCACCTTAGGAATCTTCTTAGCCATTCTTCCAGAACATGAGAAGTGGCAATGGATGATGCGGTTAGAGATTTGGTCTCCTTGTCCAATGCTGCATGTGCAGGTGGATTCATCAATAGTCCATAATTACACCATTATTGCCACTATCATCTGCTGATGTGAGGGCGAGTGTCGCCAACCGCCTCCCATGTCCTTACTCAGAACCTGATCAGTCTGTCCAGTCTGCATTCGGTCCTCTTGAATACCCACTGCGCTAAGAGAAAGTTTATCTGCCAAGGCAGTCAGCTTACCTTTGTCGCATTGGGGACTCGAGTGTTAGAGTGTTAACTGGAGGCTAATAACCTAACGAAAAGTTCGTCAGGTCAGGAGTGAACGAACTTAGATCTTGAGGATCTAAGTTCGAATACGAAGGATCTAAGTTCATATGGAGAGGATTTAAGTTTGTATTGCGCGCGAGCTGGGGGAAGATCTTCTCTGTGCTGGGGGTAAGAGCGCGTAAGAAAAGGGGGAAAGAAAAGGGGTATGGATCTATAAATAGCATCCAATAGGGCGCCTCTATTTTACGACCGTTCTATACTGTAAACATACAGCTGTCTACCTTATTGAGAAGTGGAAATACTACTTAATAGTTGCTAAACTTACCCCCAGCCACCCACCCATCATTACACACCTACTGTATTTAACCACACATACCCATTCCTACATACCAACTTACACGTACCCTCCCACCCACCTAAGCACGACTTAACTGTACCCACCCACCATCCTAAGCACGTCTACTTAACCGCACCCACCCACCCTCCTAAGCACGTCTACTTAACCGCACCCACCCAAGCACGTCTACTTAACCGCACCCACCCGCCTAAGTACGTCTACTTACTCGCATCCACAAACCTACTTAAGCACGTCTACTTACCCGCTCTCACCCACACACCTAAGCACGTATACTTAACCGCACCCACCCACCCACCTAAGCACGTATACTTACCCGCACCCACCCACCTACCTAAGCACACCTAGTTAACCGCACCCACCTAAGCACGTCTAATTAACCACACCCACCCACCCACCTATTTAACCGCACCCACCCACCTTCCTAAGCTCGTCTACTTAACCGCACCCACCCAAGCACGTCTACTTAACCGCACCCACCCACGTAAGCACGTCTACTTACGCGCACCCACCTACCTACTTAAGCACGTCTACTTACCCGCTCCCACCCACACACCTAAGCACGTCTACTTAACCGCACCCACCCATCCACCCAAGCACGTATACTTACCCGCACCCACCCACCTACCTAAGCACACCTATATAACCGCACCCACCTAAGCACGTCTACTTAACCACACCCACCCACCCACCTAAGCACACATACTTAACTGCACCCACCCTCCTAAGCACGTCTACTTAACCGCACCCACCCGAGCACGTCTACTTAACCGCACCCACCCACCTAAGGACGTCTACTTACCCGCACCCACCCACCTACATAAGCACGTCTACTTAACCGCACCCACCCACACACCTAAGCACACCAACTTAACCGCACCCACCCACCCACCCTCCTAAGCACGTCTACTTAACCGCACCCACCCAAGCACGTCTACTTAACCGCACCCACCCACCTAAGCACGTCTACTAACCCGCACCCACCCACCTACTTAAGCACGTCTACTTACCCGCTCCCACCCACACACCTAAGCACCCCTACTTAACCGCACCACCAACCCACCTAAGCACACCTACTTAACTGCACCCACCCACCCTCCTAAGCACGTCTACTGAACCGCACCCACCAACCTACATAAGCACGTCTACTTAACGGCACCCACCCACCAACCTAAGCACGTCTACTTAACCGCACCCACACACCAAACTAAGCAAGCACGTCTACTTAACCGCACCCAACCACCCCTACCCCTACACACCTAATTACCCGCACTCACCTACCCCTACCGACCCTCCCTCCCTCCCTCCCAAACCCTTTACCCGCACCGACCGCCCGAACCTAACAAACACACCCACCCCTACTTTTTCTACCTTATTCAGACTCCACGGCAAACATTCTCGGAGCAATCATGCCGTAGCAGAAAATAGAAATACATGCCGTAACAGTTTTCGCCAAAACCTTTTTTACAAGAACCGTTTTTTGATAATAGTTTCCTATAAAATAATGCTAAGTATTTACATCCTAGAACATTCGATAACTATTGTAAATTATTATAATTAATAGGTTGGTTGCTTTTTTTGCCATATATTATTAAATAAATGAGAGATAGTTAGTGCAGTTAGTTTAATTATAATATCGTAAACATCACTACACAAAAAGAAAACGCGTTTTACACATCAGATCTTTAAAACATTACCTTTATTCGTATGCGAAAATAAGGGTTATGCCAGAGCCAGCTTAGAGGCCAAGCAAGGTACCGGTAGCTGTAGCAATGCAAGAAGCTAGAAGCTTCCTATTGGGTGCTATTTTTAGATCCTTCCCCCTTTTCTTACCCCCTCATCCGTGCCACCACTGGTTCAGCCAAACAACCCAGGCAGCTCCGTAGCCCATCATTGTTCCAATTCTTCCGGTAGGCTATCATTACGGCTCTCCTAATTTGTTTCAAATTTGTTTCACTGGCATACTTAACATTGTTCCAATTTTTTGAGCTCCGTAGCCCATCATTGTTCCAATTCTCCGGTAGACTATCATTACGGCCCTCCTAATTTGTTTCAAATTTGTTTCACTGGCATACATAGCATTGCAGGTAGGACACCATTACGTGGCTCCTAATTTGTTTCAATTATGTTCCAATTTTGTTTCAACTAACAGAGACATACTAGTGGCAGTACGCGCATTGAGCTGGGGGAAGATCTTCTCTGTGCTGGGGGTAAGAGCGCGTAAGAAAAGGGGGAAGAGGGGGAAAGAAAAGGGGTATGGATCTATAAATAGCATCCAATAGGGCGCCTCTATTTTACGACCGTTCTATACTGTAAACATACAGCTGTCTACCTTATTGAGAAGTGGAAATACTACTTAATAGTTGCTAAACTTACCCCCAGCCACCCACCCATCATTACACACCTACTGTATTTAACCACACATACCCATTCCTACATACCAACTTACACGTACCCTCCCACCCACCTAAGCACGACTTAACTGTACCCACCCACCATCCTAAGCACGTCTACTTAACCGCACCCACCCACCCTCCTAAGCACGTCTACTTAACCGCACCCACCCAAGCACGTCTACTTAACCGCACCCACCCGCCTAAGTACGTCTACTTACTCGCATCCACAAACCTACTTAAGCACGTCTACTTACCCGCTCTCACCCACACACCTAAGCACGTATACTTAACCGCACCCACCCACCCACCTAAGCACGTATACTTACCCGCACCCACCCACCTACCTAAGCACACCTAGTTAACCGCACCCACCTAAGCACGTCTAATTAACCACACCCACCCACCCACCTATTTAACCGCACCCACCCACCTTCCTAAGCTCGTCTACTTAACCGCACCCACCCAAGCACGTCTACTTAACCGCACCCACCCACGTAAGCACGTCTACTTACGCGCACCCACCTACCTACTTAAGCACGTCTACTTACCCGCTCCCACCCACACACCTAAGCACGTCTACTTAACCGCACCCACCCATCCACCCAAGCACGTATACTTACCCGCACCCACCCACCTACCTAAGCACACCTATATAACCGCACCCACCTAAGCACGTCTACTTAACCACACCCACCCACCCACCTAAGCACACATACTTAACTGCACCCACCCTCCTAAGCACGTCTACTTAACCGCACCCACCCGAGCACGTCTACTTAACCGCACCCACCCACCTAAGGACGTCTACTTACCCGCACCCACCCACCTACATAAGCACGTCTACTTAACCGCACCCACCCACACACCTAAGCACACCAACTTAACCGCACCCACCCACCCACCCTCCTAAGCACGTCTACTTAACCGCACCCACCCAAGCACGTCTACTTAACCGCACCCACCCACCTAAGCACGTCTACTAACCCGCACCCACCCACCTACTTAAGCACGTCTACTTACCCGCTCCCACCCACACACCTAAGCACCCCTACTTAACCGCACCACCAACCCACCTAAGCACACCTACTTAACTGCACCCACCCACCCTCCTAAGCACGTCTACTGAACCGCACCCACCAACCTACATAAGCACGTCTACTTAACGGCACCCACCCACCAACCTAAGCACGTCTACTTAACCGCACCCACACACCAAACTAAGCAAGCACGTCTACTTAACCGCACCCAACCACCCCTACCCCTACACACCTAATTACCCGCACTCACCTACCCCTACCGACCCTCCCTCCCTCCCTCCCAAACCCTTTACCCGCACCGACCGCCCGAACCTAACAAACACACCCACCCCTACTTTTTCTACCTTATTCAGACTCCACGGCAAACATTCTCGGAGCAATCATGCCGTAGCAGAAAATAGAAATACATGCCGTAACAGTTTTCGCCAAAACCTTTTTTACAAGAACCGTTTTTTGATAATAGTTTCCTATAAAATAATGCTAAGTATTTACATCCTAGAACATTCGATAACTATTGTAAATTATTATAATTAATAGGTTGGTTGCTTTTTTTGCCATATATTATTAAATAAATGAGAGATAGTTAGTGCAGTTAGTTTAATTATAATATCGTAAACATCACTACACAAAAAGAAAACGCGTTTTACACATCAGATCTTTAAAACATTACCTTTATTCGTATGCGAAAATAAGGGTTATGCCAGAGCCAGCTTAGAGGCCAAGCAAGGTACCGGTAGCTGTAGCAATGCAAGAAGCTAGAAGCTTCCTATTGGGTGCTATTTTTAGATCCTTCCCCCTTTTCTTACCCCCTCATCCGTGCCACCACTGGTTCAGCCAAACAACCCAGGCAGCTCCGTAGCCCATCATTGTTCCAATTCTTCCGGTAGGCTATCATTACGGCTCTCCTAATTTGTTTCAAATTTGTTTCACTGGCATACTTAACATTGTTCCAATTTTTTGAGCTCCGTAGCCCATCATTGTTCCAATTCTCCGGTAGACTATCATTACGGCCGTCCTAATTTGTTTCAAATTTGTTTCACTGGCATACATAGCATTGCAGGTAGGACACCATTACGTGGCTCCTAATTTGTTTCAATTATGTTCCAATTTTGTTTCAACTAACAGAGACATACTAGTGGCAGTACGCCATTACGCAAGATCTTAAGTTCGTTCAGGATCTAAGGTGCTCTAGGATCTAAATCCGGGGAACCCAACATAACAAACATATACCTGTATAGTGACGTACCTGACATAGCTGCATAGGCTGCCAATCAACCAGAGCCAGTACAGCAGTAGAGGTACCACATACAGACATATGGACATAGGCCTACAGTGCTACAGTACAGCAGTACATACATCAGTTTGCAGTTCAGTACATACATACATACATACCAGACATAAGTCTGTAAGTCAACCAACATGCTGACATAGCATAGGCCTAGGTTGTCAGCAAGGCCTACTAAAAGACAGGCCTGGCAGTCGACTGCCTGACTCAAAATCTTATGGGCCGACTTTTAAGTATAGGGCCTACCTCTGTTTAATGCGTAATGTGTTATCTCAGTATCTCCTCGTAAACGATCCCGTCTAGGACGAATGTAACATAGTTTTTATTTACGAATCGAACGTAACCTCAATTATGTTACATTGGATCCGGCTCCGACGAATCTGTACAAAAAAGTACAAAATAGTACAATAAAGTACAAAAGAGTACAATAAAGTCAGAAAGTGTAAAAATAGTACAAAAGAGTGCAAAAATAGTACAATCTTCAAATCACTTCAAATCGTGTAGACGGGCGCACATACCAATGCGTCATCATCAGTGGGAAAGCATCACCGTGGCTACCTGTTGGGTAATTCCATCCAAATTGACAAATCGCGGTGGCATGGGGTCATCGATTTCGTTTATTTTTAGATATATGGTCGGAAATGGTATAAAATGACACCTGATGAAATATTTCTGATGATGGTGTACCGCCATCATGCAGTTCAAAGTTTGCGATTTATTCGAACATATCCACAATGAAACCTACAGTAAATCTTTCTGACTAGTGGGTGGAGTGTCATTTTATATTTATTGTACACATCAATAGGTCTCATATACATTAAAACCATGAATAAATACCACCCACTTGTCAGCTTGTCAGACCAACTTTTCTATATGGCCAAAGATTGGACTTTTCGACAAATTTTGTCTTTTTGAGGCTTGAGTTAGAGTGGTTTGATTAGTGGGTAGCCCAAAACATTTAGTAAATAGTTAGATATACCAAAGGGGGGTTCTGTCTGTCTGTGGTACAATTTTCATGTACCACCAGCAAGTCAGACTTCCATACCATCATCTGGAAGATTGAAACTTTCCAAAATTGCCATTCTTCGGAACGTCACTGCAAGCGTCTGATAAAAGATGGGTGCTTAAATGAATCATGAGTAGTAACATGGATAAGGGAAACATGCATGACAAGTTTCGTTCCCACCCATGCCTTCTTCAGTATATATTATTCAATTTAAAAGTTCAATTTTCAAAATTAATCATCAGATTAAATACTTTAAAACCAAGGTCTGCTTACGAGGTTGCTCTCATAATCAGCACACATTAAGTATTTAAATGTTTTAGACACAATAAAGGCTGTTTTTTATCACCACCCACTTGTCAGATATTTTATGTGTAACAAACAAAGGTAAATAATTTTAACATATTATTGACTAATTTCAATACCCAATGAGTTATATTAGGGCTCGATCGGAGCTCCGGCCTCCGGCTCCGGCTCCGGCCATTTTGGCACCTCCGGCTCCTGCTCCGGCTCCGGTAAAAATATTGCCGGAGTTAATTTTTTAATAAAGTATTATATTTCGTGCATATTCTAATCTGAACAATTATTTACACTATAAGTACTGTCAGACTGTAGTACAGCTTCAATATCAAGCATAATACTGCAGTATTTACTTAGTTAATGACTGAACTGACTGTACTGCAGTACTGGTACTGGCCAGCTGGCTGACTAGCACAGTAGCAGACTGTTACAGATAGGCCCTACTGTAAAAAATTGTTGTAAATGCTATGATTGTACACTGTACCACTGCAGCCATTTACTGTTTACTGACTGTCATGCCAGCATAATGTACTGGAGTACTGGTACACGTACGGTACAGCGGTAGGCTACCTACAGTACACACCTCTACCACAGTTAGACAGTTAGTGAGTTAGGTACTGTAGGTAATTTTTAGCCGTCAGCGTCAGGCCGTCTGTCCGTGATAAATTAATTACTTTTTTTTTAAATAAATAATTAAATTTTTAAAATTTTTGAAAAACTCCGGCTCCTGCTCCGGCTCCGGCCAAATTGGCCAACTCCGGCTCCTGCTCCGGCTCCGGCCAAATCCCAACTCCGATCGAGCCCTAAGTTATATACCTTCTGATACTATTAATTATTATATTATAGGCCCTAATAGAAAGAAAAGCTGTTTGAAATTCATCTATATAATTCCCTAATCCCGGCCAATGGCAGCAGTGAATGGAATGTAATACAGTATAGTATGTTCATTATGATTAGGCAAGTCAGTGATAATTAGGGCTCAACAGAAGCTTCGGCTTCGGTTCGGTTCGGGCCGAAGTTTGGCAATTTCGGTTCGGTTCGGCTTCTGCAATTGATACTGCAGAAGCCCGGAGCAAACTTTGCTAAATATTCCAAGTATTACATTGACTGATTGAGCTAAGACCAGAAGACAGTAAGACTAATCAATCTGTCCATCGTTGTACTGATCAATTTTAGAATGTAAACGTTAAGCAGACACTGGTGCAGAGCAGACAGTGGTGCAGACAATGGTGCAGACAGTGGTGCAGACACCGGGTGCAGACAGTGGTGCACACACTGGTGCTGACAGTGGTGCAGACCCACACAGTGGTGCAGACATTGGTGCAGACAGTGGTGCAGACATTGGTGCAGACAGTGGTGTAGACAGTGGTGCAGACAGTGGTGCAGACAGTGGTGCAGACTCTGGTGCAGACAGTGGTGCAGACACCTGGTGCAGACAGTGGTGCAGACACGTGGTGACAGACACTGGCTGGTGCTAGACAGTGGTGCAGACACTGGTGCAGACAGTGGTGCAGACACCTGGTGCAAACAGTGGTGCAGACACTGGTGCAGACAGTGGTGCAGACACTGGTGCAGAGACAGTGGTGCAGACACTGGTGCAGACAGTGGTACAGACACTGGTGCAGACACTGGTGCAGACAGTAAAGGGGCGAGCAGGTTAGTAAAGGAGCAGGTTTCAGAGGAGTATTGGGGGAACCAAAACAATAAACGTTATTGTTTTGCGGGCTAAGAATACCCAAGGGCCAAGAATACTCGCAGGCTAAGAATACTCGCGGGCTAAGAATTACTGAGACCTTACTGTAGTTAGTGAATGTATATCCCCAGCATGAGACAATAACTTAATGAGCTCGTTTTATTATACAGTAATAAGCAGTGGCTCCAGTAAAGGTAAACAAATTAAACATACTCTGTATAAAGTGAGGTCATGTATAAACAATCAAACACTGTCGCTTAAACCTCATTCCTTGGAGACATTGCTGCTTACAATTTATAGACATTATTGTTTATATGAAAACGAGAATACCGATTAATTACTTTCGTACACACCTCTTATAATTATTTGTAATCAGGGCACATTCACCCGCACGCACCCCGACTTGTACTACATACGTCCTCCCTACTTCATGTAGAACCTTTCAGTAGTTACTCGCATATTTGTAGATAATAAAGTCTATGATAAAATATAATATAATAGTGCCTGGTGCCCTGGTGGTATTGTGTTTCGTGGTACTCTGGTATTTCAGTATTTTCACCAGGTGTCTGCACCACTGTCTGCACCAGTGTCTGCACACTGTCTGCCTGCACCACTGTCTGCACCAGTGTCTGCACCACTGTCTGCACCAGTGTCTGCACCACTGTCTGCACCAGTGTCTGCACCACTGTCTGCACCAGTGTCTGCACCACTGTCTGCACCAGTGTCTGCACCACTGTCTGCACTAATGTCTACACTAGCACCACTGTCTGCACGCTGCACCACTGGCCGCACCAGGCTGCCAGGTGTCTGCAGTCTGCACCACTGTCTGCTTAACGTTTACACCCTTAATTTTGGACTGAACTTCCATTTAAATGGCATTATTTTTTTAATTGTTTCCAGGTTACTTGGGTAGTTTCAAAATTAGCTTAATTATACAGTAGTTTAGGTTAGGCTAAATATTGCCATTTTACTTTGTAGTACCCTATTTTTTAATTAATCATAACTTTGATACATAATACCAAATATACCTACTACCTCATATAAATAGTATTACAAAGACTACCTGTACTTTTAGTGAGGTTTTCTAAATTTGACGTCACTACTGTACTGTACGGCTTACTACGGGTGAAAATGTGGTGCATACAGTAAGTGCATGCATACAGTAAGTATACAGTAGTTTAGGTTAGTAATGTACAGTAATGTAAATATTGCCATTTTATTTTGTAGTATTTATTTTTTTAATTAATCATAGCTTTCTCGCTAAGTCCGTTTTTTAATTAATCATAGCTTTCTCGCTAAGTCCGCAGACCAAATAGGTAGGGTACCAGTCTGCCACTGCCAGTCAGCCAGTATAGTGACGTAAATACGAATTTATGACCATAACTTGCTAACTTTCTGAACTTCGGTTCGGATTCGGTTCGGTTCGGCCCGAAGTTGGCCCTGCTTCGGTTCGGTTCGGTTCGGCCCCGTAAAGTGCCTTCTGTTGAACCCTAGTGATAATTAACCCTCCCCCGGTAACGTGGGGTAAAATAATACCCCAAGGGGATTAATTTTGATATTTTTCGACAATCTCTTATATTATGTATGTCCAGCTTCATAGTATCTTCCAAAAAACTTGTAATCTAACGATTGTGTGGGTCAAACCCATAAAATTTTGTTTATGAAAAATGTTATGGGCCTTTAATTTGAAAACAACTTAGTTGGGTAAGATGGGGTATAAAAATACCCCATAACGTTATGGTGCTGGTTTAGTGGTACTTTGTGACTCATTTTGGTGTTATTGGAACCACAATGGTCGATTTAGTTGTACTAGACTGCTAGACTGCTAGAGGCATGTTTTAACTTTGACTTTTAAGAACAAATTATCAGTATTATGAAGCTACTGTATTCTGGTATTGTGTATGGCCTGTATTTCACAAGCCAAGACTTCGGCCTAATCGTGATAGATTGCTAAGTATATGTGAATAATTCTTTTTGCAGTATTGTAGGCTTTCTTAGTGGTGTTCTGTCCTTTTGGGTTCATTGTAACTGCAATTAATGTATAATTTAGTTGGACAATAATCACATTTTATAACCAAATTATCAGTACTTTTGCAGTCATGGTGTAAATTTCATATTACAATTCAAGATCTTCTCCTATTGCGAGGTGATATAGGGCCTATCTGTATATATATATATTTCACCTTGTTGCCTTTCAGTGGTGGTATTTGACTCATTTTATGCTTCTTGGAACTGCAATGGTATATTTGACCCATAACACCACTAAAAACCTAAAATGAGAAACACTCTCACAGCTAATGCTTCACTATGATAGTATCTTGTTGCAAAACGCCCCATCGCGACGTTAACGGTGATCGCGATTGTAGTGGGATAACTTTTGTGGCATTGAGCGTTGGGTAGACTTCACAGCTTCAACCAAATTGAAAAAACAAATTCACAACTTATTTTTTCACCATTTGGCAAATTCTGGGAGTGGGATTGCAAGTGTTTTTCTGTTTAATGTTACTTAAAATGTCTTATCAATTTGGGGTATAAAAATATCCCACGTTACTGGTGAAGGATAATTTTTTACCATACCGGGGCAGGGTTAATATAGTTATTATGGTAGAAAAGATAATAGATCAATTATTGAGTAGGCCTATAGCAGTATTGTAGATCATGCAATTCCTTTATGAACAGTGATCTCAGATAAATTCTGCATCGTAATCCAAATTAACTGGCAGGCAGCTGGTGCATGACCAATATTTATCGCACACCACCCAAATCTTCTGATTTTTTTTGTATCACCCGCCCAAAGTTTTTAACACTTGTAGCAGATATTCTCATCCTCATCTGTCAGTCTGTCTGATAAGAAGGAACAGCAACACAAGGACAACAACAACCATGTGTTGAACTGCCTTTACTTTCTTAGTTGTAGAAGATGATAAAGTACCCCATTCCAGCTTCCCATCAGCAGTAATATCATATCTATGGTATGACCGCGTCCCTGCCTCCAGTTTCAAGAAGTGGTGTCACGTGTGGCAAGGACGCGGTCATACCATATATATGATATTACTGCTGATGGGAAGCTGGAATGCCGTACTTTATCATCTTCTACCGCGAAGAAAGTAAAGGCAGTTCAACGCAAGGTTGCTGTTGTCCCTTGTGTTGATGTTCCTACTGATGAGACAGATGAGGATGAGAATATCTGCTACAAGTGTTAAAAACATTGGGCCAGTGATACAAAAAAAAATCAGAAGATTTGGGTAGTGTGCGATAAATATTGGTCATGCACCAGCTGCCTGCCAGTTAATGTCGATTACGATGCAGAATTTGTCTGCGATCATTGTTCATAAAGGAATTAGGGTCCTACGAATTACCCCAAAATACCCCAAAACACCCCAAAATACTCCAAAATACCCCAAAATAGTCAAAAATTACCCCAAAATACCCCTAAAAGGCTAAAAAATTACCCCAAAATACCCCAAAATAAGCTAACAATGTTTTTTAACAGCGAGGGAAAGGAGCAGGTTACAGTGGCAAGTTTTTTTAACCAAAACAATAAACGAGAGTGAAGAAAAATTTTTTAATTATTTTGGGGTAATTCGTCATTATTTTGGGGTAATTCGTAGGGCTCGATCGGAGCTCCGGCCTCCGGCTCCGGCTCCGGCCATTTTGGCACCTCCGGCTCCTGCTCCGGCTCCGGTAAAAATATTGCCGGAGTTAATTTTTTAATAAAGTATTATATTTCGTGCATATTCTAATCTGAACAATTATTTACACTATAAGTACTGCAGTACAGCTTCAATATCAAGCATAATACTGCAGTATTTACTTAAAAGTCAATTACTGACTGACTGTACTGCAGTAGGCCTACTGGTACTGGCCAGCTGGCTGACTAGCAGACTATTACTGGTAGGCCCTACTGTAAAAAATTGTAAATGCTATGATTGTACACTGTACGTACCACTGCAGCCATTTACTGATGCCATGCCAGCATAGGGGCCGTCCAAGTATGACGTCAGTAATTTAGGGGGGGGGGGGGGGGGTTGGGAAAATCTGATGACGTGCTGATGAGGAGGGGAGGGGAGGGGGTCAGCCAAAATCTGACGTCAGCATGTTCATTTATAGGTGCTAGAAGAGATATAGCAGAAGAGTAAATAGCTTGCTATTTTAATTGTTCGAAGCCCCCGAAGGATCCTAGCACAACCTTCTGTTTCAGTTACCAGTCACCATGTTTCAGTGATTAGGACGCGTGCTACTGGCAGACTGGGGTACTGCGGTACTGGGGTTCGCCTGAAAATGAAACATCTTCATAATAAAAAAAAATAAAATAAAAAATTTTTTGTAATAAACTATTAAGTTTATTACAAATTTTTTTTTAATCTGATTTAGGGGGGGGGGGGGGGGGGGGGGTCAACGCCTATCTGATGACATCTGATTTAGGGGAGGGAGGGGGTCAACATTTTGGGGAAAAGTGCAGACGTCATACTTGGACGGCCCCATACTGTACTGCAGTTCTTGTACACTTACGGCTGTACGGCTATACAGTTAGGTAGTGAGTTAGGTACGGTACTGTAGGTAATTTTTAGCCGTCAGCGTCAGGCCGTCTGTCCGTGATAAATTAATTACTTAAATTTTAAATTGAAAATTCGTAAATCTATAAATTATGAAATTAATTCTGTAATTAGACCTACAGTACCGGTATGATTGATTATGAGCGATTGGCGAACGATAACCATACTTTATTTTTTTTTTATAAATAATTAAATTTTTAAAATTTTTGAAAAACTCCGGCTCCTGCTCCGGCTCCGGCCAAATTGTCCAACTCCGGCTCCTGCTCCGGCTCCGGCTAAATCCCAACTCCGATCGAGCCCTAGTAATTCGTCATTTTGCCATATTTTGGGGTAAATTAAATTTCCAAAACAAAGGCTCAAAAAAAAGTATTTTGGGGTAATTCTAAACTATTTTGGGGTATTTTGGGGTAATTATGAACTATTTTGGGGTATTTTGGGGTAGTTTTATACTATTTTGGGGTCTTTTGGGGTGTTTTGGGGTATTTTGGGGTAATTCGTAGGACCGAAGGAATTGCATGATCTACAATACTGCTATGCTCAATAATTGATCTAGTATCTTTTCTACCACAATAACTATATTAATTATCACTGACTTGCCTCATCATAATGAACATACTGTATTACGTTCCACTCCCTGCTGCCACTCCCTAATTGGGGAATTATATAGATGAATTTCAAACAGGTTTTCTTTCTATTATGATATAATAATTAATAGTATCAGGTGTATATAACTCATTGGGTATTGAAATTGGTCAATAATATGTTAAAATTATTTACCTTTGTTTGTTACACATAAAATATCTGACGAAGTGGGTGGTACAAAAAACAGCCTTTATTGTGTCTAAAAAACATTTAAATACTTAATGTGTGCTGGTTATGAGAGCAACCTCGTAGGCAGACCTTGGTTCTAAAGTATTTAATCTGACGATTAATTTTGAAAATTGAACTTTTAAATTGAATAATATATACTGAAGAAGGCATGGGCAGATGGGTGGGATCCGAAACTTGTCATGCATGTTTCCCTTATCCATGTTACTACTCATGATTCATTTCAAGCACCCATCTTTTATTAGACGCTTGCAGTGATGTTCCGAAGTATGGCAATTTTGGAAAGTTTCAATTTTCCAGATGATGATATGGAAGTCTGTCTTGCTCTGTTGCTGGTGGTACATGAAAATTGTACCACCGAACCACCCTTGGCCTGGGTATATCTAACTATTTACCGGTACTACATGTTTTGGGCTACCCACTAATCAGACCACCCAAGCCTCAAAAAGACAAAATTTGTCGAAAAGTCCAAACTTTGGCCACATAGAAAAGTTGGTCTGACAAGTGGGTGGTATTTATTCATGGTTTTAATGTGTATGAGACCTATTTATGTGTACAATAAATATAAAATGACACTCCACCCACTAGTCAGAAAGATTTTCTGTAGATTTCATTGGCAGATTGGGGATATGTTCGAATAAATCGCAAACTTTGAACTGCAATATCTTGAAAGCCAATAAATACACCATCATCAGAAATATTTCATCAGGTGTCATTTTATACCATTTCCGACCATATATCCAAAAATAAATGAAATCGATGACCCCATGCCACCGCGATTTGTCGAATTTGGATGGAATTACCCTGTTGACAGTGAGTGGTGTTCCTCTGGGAAGTGTTGCTGGAGTTTTCCTATTCCTTGGATATGTGGATGATGTTTCAACTCTACTCATTCATCTTGAGGTAGAATTATATGTCAGATGCCGTCCGATCCGATCCGATCCGATCCGATGCAATTCAGCAATTATTCTAGCTACAACTGTCAGACTGCAGACTGTACAAGCCTAGCTGCTTAGGCCTACTTCTGTTTTGCCTATCACAGTTTCTCTAACAGTCTAACGCAATATCCCTTTAATTGAATATCAGAATATTCCACCTATCTTTGCCGTGTTTTATTTAATTAATATAGGGCATAATAAATTCGTAGAGGAGCTAGATCTGAAAACTGATTTTACCGCGGTTATACGGCGCCTACACTTTTCTTTACTGCAATGAAAGCCGGTGTATAGCTATATAGTACCCGGCTGCATAGGGTTCCAGGACGAAGGTCAGAAAAAAAGCACTACTGTATGGCCATTTTTCGACCGTCGACACAAAGCCGCTACGAAGTTATTATGGGACAGGATGGTAGGTAGGGCTCGATCGGAGTTGGGATTTGGCCGGAGCCGGAGCAGGAGCCGGAGTTGGACAATTTGGCCGGAGCCGGAGCAGGAGCCGGAGTTTTTCAAAAAAAAATAAAGTATGGTTATCGTTCGCCAATCGCTCATAATCAATCCTACTGTAGGTCTAATTAATTTCATAAGTTATAGATTTACGAATTTTCAATTTAAAATTTAAGTAATTAATCTATCACGGACAGACGGCCTGACGCTGACGGCGACGGCCTGACGCTGACGGCTAAAAATTACCTACAGTACCTAACTCACTAACTGTCTAACTGTGGTAGAGGTGTGTACTGTAGGTAGTAGGGCTCAATCGGAGTTTTTATTTTGCCGGAGCCGGACCGGAGTGGAAAAAAAATTGCCGGAGTTTGACCGGAGCCGGAGTTTCTTTCCCTATGTGTATTTTCCCTATATCCGGACCGGGTCGCCGTCGTTAGTACTAATATCCGGGTCGCCGTCGTCGGTACTCATATCCGGGCACCGGGTCACCGTCGTTGGTACTTATATCCTGGTCGCGGACAGAACTCCTTGCATCATTCTCAGTCCATTCCCCTTCCAGAATTATAGTACATATAGCTGTATAGGTAGTACCTACAGTAGCTTGAGGTGCGGGATTGTCAGACTGTGTATTCAAGCTGTCAGGTAGGCCTACCGCTACCAGTACAGCAGTTCCGGAATTAGATTAAGTCAGTGAGTACAGAAGTCAGGAAGTAGTACCGGTACTACAGTACTACTGTACTGCTGTAGTACTACCATTACCAGCCTGCCAGTAAATCTAAGTTATTTAGTATTACACTGCCTGACTGCTTTACCAGTTTACTGCAGTACTGTAGTATAGCTGTAAGTAATACTGTAATAATAGTAGTATCAAAGTAGTACAGTCAGACAGTACTGCAGTACTACCGGTACTGGACAGCTGGAGTAGGCTATTGCAGTATCTGGTATTGATCCGTACACTGGAATATACTGCTGCCATATGCCTATCTGCCTATACTAGCCTAGCCTATATTATGTACATTAATATAAAACATACATTATTAAAAAAACTCCGGCTCCGGTGATTTTTCTAACTCGCTCCGGTTCGGAGCCGGATGTAAGAAACTCCGGCCGGAGCCGGAGCCGGAGCCGGAACTCCGATCGAGCCCTAGTAGGTAGCCTACCGTACGTGTACCAGTACTGCAGTACAGTATGCTGGCATGACAGCAGTAAATGGCTGCAGTGGTACAGTCTGACAGTGTACAATCATAGCATTTACAATTTTTTAAAGTAGGGCCTATCTGTAATAGTCTGCTAGTCAGCCAGCTGGCCAGTACCGGTACCAGTACTGCAGTACAGCAGTACAGTCAGTCAGTCATTGACTTTAAGTAAATACTGCAGTATTATCAGATTATACTTGAGATTGAAGCTGTACTACAGTACCGGTACTTATCTGCTTATAGTGTTAAATAATTGTTCAGATTAGAATATGCACGAAAATATAATACTTTATTAAAAAATTAACTCCGGCAATATTTTTACCGGAGCCGGAGCAGGAGCCGGAGGTGCCAAAATGGCCGGAGCCGGAGGCCGGAGCTCCGATCGAGCCCTACAGGATGGTGATGCTCGGTAGACAGTGGCGGTTCTAGGGGGGGGGGGGGGGCAAGGGGGCATCTGCCCCTCCGCAGGTATCTTGGGGGGGGGGGCTTGCCCCCTCCCTAGCGAAAGGTAATGTGGTAAATCCGTACCAGTGGGTACCGACTTGCTCGAAAACAGACCTCTCTGGGAAAAGACTTCTATTTTTTTTCAAAATTTAGTTACTACCCGGAGATATCCATTATAAAACACTCTGATATTTTTGTAAAATTCTGGAACTTTGGGAATTCGGGAAAAAATCGGGAAATTTTCTTCAAAGTTTTCTTCTTCGAACTGTAGCTTGTTTCCGAAACGTGCAGTGGCGTGCAGAAGGGGGGGGGGGGGGGCACCTTCCAAGGGGCGCCAAAATTTGAGCAGTAGTGGCATCATAGCCAGCTGATAGTATAATGGTGGTTCCAAGTTTAGCTTATTGATGCTAGACATTTAGCCCATCCAACATACAAACATAGTAGTTTGGTTCTGTATTGGTTGCATAGCCTTTCAGCACTGCCCACATTGCACATGTGAAGGTGTCACAGGTGAGAAGGTAGATGTCTCCTGCGATTGGTCCATGGTATGGTCACTGGAAATATCTCCATTGGTAAGTTCAGTGGCTTTGTGGTTTAAGGCATGTGCAAGTAAATTTAAGCAGTAAATTTCTTAATATAATATAATTTTGCAATTAAAATAGTCTTAAAATAGTCATTTAATTACTTCAATATTTTCCACTACCACACATGTTATGAAAGTTTGTGCGGCTAAAATACTAAAGTATATTTATTGCCTCTTAAATAATTAAATATAAGATAATTATTTTATTGCGCAGAACACCATCTCCATACCGAAACCTAACTAACCAAAACAATAAACGATATCATTACAAATTAATGGAAAGGAGTGCCACACACGTCGCGTCTCTCCTCCACATCTTTGGAACGATACGGGTTACCACCAGCTGACGGCTGCGACCCTTCCATTAACTAAATAATTAGATAATTAGACATAGACGGGTTTAGACAAAGTTGTTGTTAGGAATGTTTTTGTTGAACGATTTAAAGCTGGCGTTTATAAACGTTTACAAGTCCGAAAAATTGACCTCAGCAAATTAAATATTTTGCCCCCCCCCCCCCCCCCCCCCAGCAAAATCCTAGAACCGCCCCTGTCGGTAGAGGACGCTCTAGGACATGAGACACGTAGTAAAGTTAATTGTTAAAGATGTCCCAACATTATTTTAGCTTTGTATTGTATTTATTTGTGTGCAATTAAAAGGTCATGGTACAATCAAATCAATCCCATCAAATCAAATCCATTCGTATTTTGAGTTTTTTCGAATTTGTTTTACAAATACAGGTTTAAATTTCAACTTTAAATTGCAAAACACATATTAATAGCGGTATCTAAGGTAACAATCGGGGGGGGGGGGGGGGGGGGTGGTTGTTGGGTTAATTAACATAGTCCTGTGGTCGGTTAGTTATAATAAATATAAAAAAAAATTATTTAAATGATAATGGTCCGCTTTTCAAAAATGTGCCCTACCCCACTCCAGATGCTCCCTACGTCCATGATACAGGTAAAGCTAGTAATTGGCTTGGAGGAGGGAGGGGGAACTGGAGGTACGTCGTAAACCCTCCCACGAAATTGTTTATACTAATTAGTTGGGTAATTAGTTGTATTTGGAATCCTTGCAAGACAAGCTTTTTATTGATATGAAAAAATAAAGTTACTAAACATTAGTGTTTGATAATTTTTTAAATATTTCAAAAAATATTCGTTCTAGAACATTATTTTTTAAAAATAAAATAGCTAGTCATGTTCTGGTATATTTCAAAAAATAAATTCAAAAACTTAACTAGATAGTATATTAAATTTGGTCTTTCTGACTATCCGACAATCTGTCCATCATATATAAGAAAAGGATCAGTTTAGTTTAATACCTGGAGTATACTACCCCCCCCCCCCCCCCCCCCCCCATAGAGTTTCGTGGAGCTATACTTACCATGGAGCTATAGAGTTTCGATAAAGCTGTAAAGTTTCCCCCAGGATAATAATAATAATTTTATAAAGGCTTTATTTAATTAACCTAATCTTACTTAAAAATCATGACAACTAAATTATTGTTTACAAATACATTTCAACGGATACAATAAATTTGTTAAATACACTCTAATTATATTGACGCAAAGGAACAACAGATATCAAGAGAGAGACTTTCAGTCTGGATTTCCGCATAGAAAAATAGTTTTACAATAATTAGTATTAATTATTATGGGTAGAATGTATTCGAATATTTCAAGTGATTATTTCAATGAAACGTTGCAAATTATGACTACAACACTGTTGATAACGGTTATAAGATAAGATAGTCTCTATACCATGTTATGTAGCAATCATAATAATAATCAGATTACACATCTTTACTTTAGGAAACATAAATAGGTACAAGACCGTACACAACTGTTACATAATAGGTACAAAATGTACGCAACTTGGTACATAGTAGGTGTAAAAGGTACACAACTTGGTACATAATAAGTACAAAAGGTACACAACTTGGTACAATGGGTACAAAAGTTACACAACTTGGTACATTGTAGGTACAAAACGGCGCCCGGGATACAATGGTGTACCCGGAAAGAAGATGCGCAGATAAACGGATAAATTCGGCGAAAATAAACATAATTTCAGCATTCTTTAAAGATACCGACAGACCACAGACTGCGGGAATACAGGAATAACGGGAGTTTGCGTAAATTAGCGGGAATCTCGAACTGTCGAAAGCTTTCCCGAGATCACTTCCGTTTTTACTGTACCGGTACCCAATTGTGCCCACATCCAGATCGATCCGATAACCGATCACGTCGCCTAGTCCGTATGGTTGTCCATAGTCTGATAGTCGTCAAAACGCCGCCCGAAGCACTTCTTACCGTTTCCTCCGAAGCCAAAACTATTTTTATCAGTCCCGATATCGAGTGTCGCGCTTCCGGTGCTCCAACCAACCCGGACATGGGCCCTCGCACCTCGTCCTTTACCGTCGCCTCGTAATAGCTGAATAGTAACGAAACGACCGGATCCGACTATTCCTTTAGTCGTCCGGGTACCGTGCCAACTCCTCTGGCCACGCGCATGACACAGCAACCGTCCGGGGAGATGGCCAACTGGTCACCTCTATCGCTCTATCGAATGAGTTCAACTGAAATTTCGTAGGCCTAGTTCTTCCCCCCGATTTCCCATCGAGTTTTCCATCTCGGAGTTTGTACCGTAGAGTTTCATGGACCAGCTGTAGTATCGGGATACAGAATGCCCCGGGTGCTGTCCCGCTTCCGCCGCCATCAGCGCAGTCTCCACCGCCCAGGATCAGAGCTGCAGAGGGACAGCCTCACCCTGCAAGTTGGTCGGTAGACTCCATTCCAGGACATCCAACGCGCGTCCGATTTCCTTCTGAACACCACAGTCTGACAGTCAGCTACAGAGCTACGAACGATCCCATACTGTGTACTGCAGTACTGCCATACCTGCATACTGCAGTACTGCCATGCATACAGATATACAATAATGCAATAGGCCAATACAGCAATAGTCATACAGCCAGACTGCGTTCAGTGTTAGGCAAAACAGAAGTAGGCCTAAGCCAAGCTAGCTAGGCTTGTACAGTCTGCAGTCTGACAGTTGTAGCTACAATAATTGCCGAAATGCATCGGATCGGATCGGATCGGATCGGATCGGACGGCATCTGACTATAAATGCACCCTAAGTCAGCTACAGAGCTACGAACGATCCCATACTGTGTACTGCACTACTGCCATACCTGAATACTGCTATATACAGATATACAATAATGCAATAGGCCAATAGTCATACTGCCAGACTGAGTTCAGTGTTAGGAAAAACAGAAGTAGGCCTAAGCAGCTATAGGCTTGTACAGTCTGCAGTCTGACAGTTGTAGCTACAATAATTGCCGAAATGCATCGGATCGGATCGGATCGGATCGGATCGGACAGCATCTGACTATAAATGCACCCTAATTCATCTTTTCGCCAATGACCTCAACGACAGCGCTATACTGCTATATGCAACCCCAGTAACATCACCTCTATTGCCCCAGTGATTTGGATGTCCTGTACCTGTACCGCTGGAGCAAATTGTGGCAACTTCTTTTTAACCACGACAAATGTAAGGTAATGCTCGACCACTCACTAAAGTCACTCCACAGATTTACAAAATACTTGGGAGTCCTGTGATTAGTGATTGTAAATGACATTGGTGATTGGTTAATTCAACACATTACTCTTTGATACTATTATCATGAAATCTTTAGTCAGTGTCTTTCATTTCGAAGTGTGTGTTGTGCAAGGGAATTGCCATAAAAGGTGAAGGAATATTGTAAGGGGAGGTATTATCTGAAGTACGGTAGTAGGTATATGTTGTACAGTATTATGTATCAAAGTTATGATTAATTAAAAATAGGTACCGGTATTACAAAGTAAAATGGCAATAATACAGTTAGGGTTTTAAATTCAACTTTTTTTTAATATTCAACTTTTGGAGTAGGTTTGGAAATACTGAAATATGGAGTTCAGGAGTTGGAGTCCATTAGGCCTACCTGCCAGACTGGAATCCATACACTTTGCGCCGGATTAATCCGGCGCGCTTTACAATAAAAGCGCGCCAAGGTAACACGCTCAAAAATCGTAAAGTGCGCCGGCTTTGGCATTTGGCGCGTGGCGCTCCCAAAAATAAAAACCGGCGCCGATTTGTTGGTTTAACAATTACGGAAGTGCCTTAAAAATTTCATTAGCTGTTAAAAAAATTCGGCTCGCTTGGCTCGCCTTTCTTTTTTCTGTTGTATGGTTACTGCTGAACAGGTACATCAGTAGGCCTACTGACTTTGGCAGACTACAGACTATGGTTACACTCCTTCAAAATTTAAATTGCATTGGTCAGTTGGTGCGGCGCTCTTCAAAATTGTTTCAATGTGCGGCGCGCTTAAAAATTTCGTTCTGTCATTGGCTCGGTGTTTGCTTTGAAATTGCATCGCCGTGCGGCGCGCATAAATATTGTTCAATTGTCAGATTCTATACGGTAATAATTTTATGACTGACATACAGCCAAGCCAACAGCGGTAATTTAATAGGACTAATAAATTCCAGTCTGCCAGTACTGCAGTAGTATTTCAGCTAATTTCGAAATGTAATCACTTAAAATGTTTAGGCTAAAAAAACGTAATCCCAATGGTGAAATTCCATCGGTAGTCCCTAATGAAGGTTAAGTTTTCGAGTTAGATAGGCCTACATAAAAACAATAGGTAAGGGTCGTACGAATTACCCAAAAAACACAATATTACCCAAAAAAACACAATTATACACAAAGAAACAATATTACCCAAAAAAACAACCCAAAAAGACAAAAAAAATATAAGATTAAAACTATATAAAACTATAAGATTTAGGTTAACTGTAAAAAGAGTCACTTTTCAGTTTTTGATTTTCACTTTTTTCAAAATAGGCCTATTCCATTTTGATCATTTGAAGTTTTATTTAACTGTTTATTGACCTACTGCCAAGCCAACTGCCATGCCATCGGTAGGCCTACCCAGACTGCAAGACAGCATACTAAACCAGAATTCTTAATTAATGGAAAGGAGCAGGTTACAGTAGCAGGCTTTTCTAACCAAAACAATAACTGAATAAACGATAACCAAAGAACACAGGTTACAGTCTTATTTTTGCAACCTACCTACTGCAGTACTGACCTACGGTACGGTCAGTCGGTGAGAAGTCAAAAATTGGATTTCAAGTCCAATTTTGGACTACAAAGTCCAATATTGGACTTTAGTGTAACTCCAAGTGTACCCATGCTGCCATATTGCTATATCTATTATCTGTATATGACTGTATGAATAGATCATAGAGATAGAACATCATGGCGTACTACTAGGATCGGCATGCCGCATTGTAGCTGCATTTTTAAGAATGCTGTGCCGGCTACATCATGGCCCAAAACACCCAGACGCCAGACCCAATACTGAATAGGCCTACTGGAATAGCAGACATAGCTGCATAAGCATACTGCAGTAGTGTAGGCCTAGTCTGTATAGGCCTAGTCTGTATAGGCCTATCGGTATTTAAATTGAGGGAAACCATATGGTCAGACAGTCAGTAAAAAAAATTTTATGAAAAAAAATTATAAAAAGTGTTTCATAATATAAGCAGTATATATATATATATTATATTTATAAGTTTAAATTAAGTAAAGAAAGTAAGGGAATATGACTATATTATATATATTATATATATATATAAGTGTTTCAAGGGACGGTCCCCAAAGTAACAATCCTAAGAGGACAAACGTGTTTCAGGGCCTCCTCCTTCAGTGGACCTACAGTACAGTACTGCAGTAACAGTACATACAGTACACTGTGCTACCGTAGCACTGATGCAGTGTTGACCGTTGTTGTTTTGGTTAGAAAAGCCTGCCTCTATATTAACCTGCTCCTTTCCCTCAATTGGTTTATGGCGTGTTACTTATATTATGTGGAGGCCCCCAAACTCGTTAATTGTTATTTTGTACTTTTGTTACTTTTGTTGCCGGTATTTGATTCTGTAAAAGTTAAATATATTATTATTATTTATTATATTCATCATCTTTCATTCATCCTTGTTTTATTCATCATATTCATTATTATTTATTATTATTCATTTATTATTATTTAAGCCTATTATCAGTATTTGGTCTCACGCACAAAACAATTTTATTAGAAGGCATTGCTTTACACAATGGATTAAGCTAGGCCTACACATTAAGTTCTATATTGATCAGTCAGTCATTTGATACTATAATAATACGGTAATATAATAATAGGCATCTTAAATTTTACGAATTTGAAACATTTACAATTTTTGTGGAATGTGCCAATGTGGATTATTTATTGTTTCGAGTTTGGCTACTGATTTGATTATCACATCTTATCTACTTATATGTATACAATTATAATGTATAAATGATATAAACTGAATTGAATTAATTGAAGGAAATCACATTGCAACCATGAAGGTTGATAGATCAAAAGTGAAGAAGATTCACTCCACAGTATCACCTGAACTTAGTGATTGCATATCACAAATACTGGTGTCCCAGTCAGAAGATGGCAGTTTAACTAGGGTACTTGAAGGCATTCAAGTGTGGAGATATGGTAAATCTGAAATTTGCCATTGGCTTGATGTCTTAGACAAATTTGATATTATTTTGCAAAGAAACTGTGGGATTGTATTCGGGCAACTGGCTTGCGATATTGCCACACAGGAATCGTTGTTGGAATTGTATGAAGTTCTTCGATTTACTGCTCTGCTTATAGAGAATAGTTTTTCAAGACATGTCTATAATTCTACAGATTATCTTGTTTCCCTATTGGACAGTGAAAATATGCATGTAGTCTACTTAGTCCTGTCAGTGTTGTTTGTATTCAGCAAAAGGTCTAATGTGATTAATCGACTGGTGAATGAGAAACGACAATTGCTTATCTCAAAGGTGTCCTTACTGGCATCTAGTTGGGGAGGAAAACCAGCTGGTTTTGATCTTGCAAGGTGTTGCCAATTATCATCTGACATGCCAGATTCCGTCTCTTCCATTAAATATGTTTGCAAAACATTAAACAATGAAGTTTTTGCAACTCATGTCAATAATGAATTTATAAAAACTACCTTGGCAGACCTATATGGTAAATTAGACCTTGAAGCTCCTACTGAGTTTTCAGAACTCATTAATTTGCTTCGAATTGCGAGGGATTTCAAAAATCCAGAAAAACGTGTCCAGCATTGCCTTTGTCGGGTGACTTCAATTGCAATTGTTGTTTATTGCCATTCGTTTATTGAAATTTCACCAAATATAATATACAATGGTCTCATCGCTGAGTTCACTGATGCTTTACAACTGGAGGATGACCGACTTTGGGATATCAAAGCATGTATATTGAGGACATTAACTGCCATAATCCATCTTGATGAACATGCCCATTTAGCCGACATCACAAACAGTACAGGGGCTGCTTCTTATCATGGATTTCTTCCCTCATGTTTGAGGATTACAGTAAATTCTATGGTTAATCCTTCAACAACTACCCCACTCCACCAGTCATTTGCTACTAGTTTGTTCTCATTTCTTTATCACTTGGCTTCCTATGATAATGGTGGTGAAACCCTTGCATCGTGTGGATTGACAGCACCATTGATTAAAATCATTAATTTCTCTGGTGATGAACTCATTCACACTACATATGTTACCCGAGCCGTGAGAATTCTCGATCTCATTACAACACTGGATGTGCAGTCCTTTAAATCGAATAATGGAGTTACTGTTCTTATTAGTCGTATAGAATATGAACTGACTTTTTGCAGGAAACAGGTATCAGGATCAAGCCTTAAGGATCCTGCTAGGGCTAAAGATGAAGTTGAAACACCAATGGATGTCATGAATGGGGGTAATGTGTCAGACAATAGTGAGACTGTTGCTTTACAAGGAGGGTCTAAGGACGTAGAGTCTTCATGTAAAGTTTGCTATCCCCAACGAGCAGCTTTATTGAAGTCAATATTAAACTTTTTGAAGAAGATAATTGCAGATCCTGCTTTCAATGACTTAATTCGTAATTTAATTGACACCAGCTTATTCTCCAGCATGACTCACCTAATGAGCAATCAGAGATACTATGGCTCTTCTCTCTACTTGCTCTCATTAGATATGACAACCCAGTTCATATTCCAGGAGCCCTCTCTTTTGTCATCACTTCAATCAAATGGCTTAACCAATATTATGCTATCAAGCATATTTGACCACTCCATACTCCCTCACCGAGATGTAATTTCTTCACTTCCTAACATTCTCAGTGGACTGTGCCTCAATGCCAATGGGCTTGAGGCTGTGACTAAACTGAAACCTTTCAATACCCTGTTCGGTATTCTCATCAATCCTATTTACCTTCCTGCTCTCAAAAGTCGTAAATCTTCAGAGTCAATCACAGATGGAGCCTTTGCCCTGGGGTCTGGTATAGATGAGCTTATTCGCCACCAGCCGTCACTTAGACCCCATGCTATAGAAGCAATGATAAAATTGATCAACGATTTGCTGAAATTGGGTAATAGTGATAAGTATATATGTGTCAAGGCATCAAAGTTTTCAAGTGCGATTCCTATGTCAGCAAACCTAAGTGATGATGAAGACTTTGATGGCCATGATAATGATAATGAGGTCAGTGTCGATGCCGAAAAATATGAGAAACTCTCACCTAAATCAGTCTCATATCAGTCTGTCAATGCTCGTGTGCCTATTCCTCTGGTTGATTTTGTTTTAAACGTAATCAAGTTCATTGGTGCAACAATTCATCACAATAACACCGATGATCACTGTAAGGAATTTCTAAAACAAGGCGGACTTGTACCCCTAGTAAAACTGCTTGCAATGACAAACTTACCCCATGATTTTTCCTCATCTGCAGCTTGTGGTGAGGTAGCAGTTGTTTGTAAGTCTACCTTTACATTGTGTCGCGATCCACAGGTTTTAGCTTGTAGTGTCACGGAATTATCTTCCTTATTGATAGATCTACAACCAATTCATTCTTTGTCTCCTGCAAATTCTACGTTTTTGATTCATGAGTTGGCATGCTCCGAAAACGTGATGGTAAATAAACTTGGAGCTGTGCAGGCATTTGTGTCAATGTTTATTCATACATGCCGTGCTGGAGTCACTGAGTTGCGAAATATTTCAATAAATCACTGGAATTCTGTACAAAGTGTTGAAGTTTTAACAAAATTAGTTTCATTATATTTAACCTTAGTGCGTGAGAGTTCGATTATTCATGCCATATTTACACCAGGTTCTCTTCCTGATGATTTGAAATTGGGTGTTTCTGACCTTGAAGCTTTGTGTCAAAGTGGTTCATCACCTTTGGTTGAAACTGTCACCCCAGGGACAGATGGAAGTGCAAGCAATCCACATCTCAACCTTCAGGTTTTGAATGTTGATGAAGTATGTAAACACTTAAAGGAAACCTTAAATCCACAGCAGGCAGGTCAATTCAATATTGTTAAACCTCTACTGATAATTGTTTCTCGATTAAGTAAAAGTATTTTGGAGTTATTTGGTCTGATAGTTAAGCTTTGTGTTGGCTCACCAGTTAGACAGAGACGCAATGTACAACCCCTACCCTTTATTCCAACTCAGGCAGGATTGAATCTTACGTTGGCACTTGGGTATATAGCTAAAAATTGTTTAGCATCTGCTATGAGCGGTGTAGAAGTTCCCCACACGAAATTCCGTTTAGTCCTTTGTGGATGCTCTTTAGGATTTATTTCATCAATACTTTTTGATGATAATAACAACCCATTTCAATTAATGTTGCTCCAGTTTGTTATGTCTGGTTGTCACGAAATATTCTTTGACCTGATAAAGTGGGCTCTAACACCTAAAGATAGCAGTGTTGATGATTTTAACATCATGGACCTTCCTGAAGGAACTCTTGATTTTCTAGACATCTGGGCTGAACTTTTAGATAAACTTGTGAATTTAAATACATCTCGAGACACTCCTCATTCTTTAGATTCTGTTCCAGGCAGCAATAAAGCTCACTTCGACCCTGTGAAATTTACCATTATTATGCATAAACATGCTTTTTCTTTCTTAAAAAGTATTTGGCATGAATGTACTAATGGGAAATTGAAAACAGTAACTTATAATCGCCTACTTTCTATCATAACCCATATTTATAGGGGAGAATCTACTTTACAAGAACATTTCAAAAGTGCGAAAGGTAAACCAGAAGCTAGCAATCACCAAGTTCCAGATATTGATCAAGATCATTTAAAATATCTTATGGATATGGGATTTACGAATAGCCAAGCTGTTGATGCTCTTATTCATTGCCAATCTTTGGAAGCTGCCGTTGATTGGCTGGTTACACATGTTAGTGCATCTCAACAATCTCAACGAGTATCTCTGCATCAAGATGTCTATAATCCTATTCTTGGTGGTGATCTCATGCAAGCTATTCGTCTCTCCTTGGCTCAATCGTCTAATACAGATGCTACTAGCTCCACGGCAACTGCATTTATGCCATCAAATGAACTGCAATCTATTTTACAGGCAGATTTAAAAGGGATGGTTGTAGACCCTATAAATCCCGATGATGCAAACAATTTTTCATTTAATATTCTAACTGGGTGCCTTCGAATTCTAGATGATGATCCAGAAACCGTTTATAAAATATGTGATTTGATGCAGGTAGTTGCTTCCAGAAATGGTTATTCCTGGCGTGAAACATATTATTTAACATTATTTAATGAAATAAAAGATATTTTAGCATCAGAACCTTCTCAACTAATATCTCCTGATGGCTTTCTAGATGCAAAGGTTTTGACATCTCGCTTGCATTTGGCTTGCTTACTTTTTGAAGACAATAAATATTGCCCAGCAATCTTAGAAAATTCTGGCATTATTAAATCTTTGATAAACTTGGTTTCTTTAGCTAGTGATTATCTGGTGAGTAATCTTGCAAAGGAGTCATCAACTCCTAAATGGTTGCCTTTGATTTTACTATTACTAGACTTGTATCAAAAGTCTTTTACTGCATCTACTAGGCGAGAATTCATTCTTCAGCAAGAATCTCAAATTTGGAAGCATTTCGATGACAGAAGTGGCAAGTGGATACCATACACTGATCAATCAAATGACTTAATTAATAAGGCATATCGAGCTGGTGAGTCAACAGTGCAGCTAAAGAGTGGGCCGCGAAAATATACAATTAACTTTCAGAAAATGTTTCAGATTAATGATTCGAATTCTAAGAAAGCTGTAATGCTTGAACTAAAGTCGTTATGTGATGATGAATCTGATGGTGTGACTGATATATCTGATATCGACACACAATCTCACAGTGAAGTTGGTAGTGGCCTCGATGGTCAAAGAGCATTGAATACTGATACAAAGCCTCCTCAAGTTGCATCCAAGACTAGTAATTCCAACCAAATAGCTGATAAAGTTCCCACTTTTTGTACTTCAGCTTTAACTGGTTTATCAAGCTCAGATATTGCAGCATGTTTAACTATATGCATCCACCTTATATCGCAATCGACTGACAATGTTACATTAGCTACTGTACTGCGATTATGTCTTAGAATTACACGTGACTATCAGTCTTCTTGCACATTTCTTAGAATGGGGGGTGTTAAAAAATTACTCTCATTGTCTCACAAGAGTGGCTTAGTGGAATTTGATACTTTAGCTATATTGCTGCTACGTCATATTGCTGAAGACAAGAGTAGTATTGAAACTGCCATGGAATCTGTTATCCGTTCTGTTGTGACAGGTCAGACTAGTAACGCATCATATGGAGCCACAATTGATTCCTCAATGGCAAAGGAAATACATTATATAATTAGAACCTTAGCTCCATTAGCCTGTCGGGATCAAGATACATTTATTGAAGTTGCAAAGAAGAACTTGAAGTTATTTGTGCCATCTCCTCTCGTTGGAACATTAGATGGTAAATTTCCATATTCTACAACTCCTAACATTCTGCGGATTGTACCCCAAACAAAGACATTACCATTGAATACAAATTCAAGTCATTATAAAGTAATTGTCCAACTTATTGAGGAACTTGTAAACTCTCTTGTTCATACTGATGAGAATATGGATGCTGGTTGTTGTAGTGAGAAGACTGGTACTAGTCAACAAGCATCAACGCATTCTGATTTAAAATATGGCATCACTGTAGTGAGTCAAGATTCTATAATTCAGAATAATGTAACAGAGAAAGTTCAGGTTCTAAATGTAAATACAGAGGCAATGAATAAACCAATGCTATCTAAAGGTACTATACTCAGATTTTTATCCGAGTTAGTTGTTTCATATGATGCAGCTGCTTTAGTAATTGTGAAACATAACTTTGTTTGCAGCGGTTCTAAATGTATTCTTGCATATTTGCTTGATTCTTATTTGATGAGCACTGATAAATATGTTGTCAGTGGGTTACAGCTTTTTATTGCTACATTGGCTATTTGTAACTGTACAGAGACACAAAACATGTTAGTTCAAGAGGTAAAGAATTCATTTAATAGAGTCACTGGATTGCCAGATAGCAGAGACAAATATGACAGAATAGCTGCATTTGCAGATCTATTACATTCTATCATAGAGAGTTGCAGGATGGGGTTGTCTTCCTCAGCATCTTCAAGGCGGCAGTACTTGTTAGTGACTATTGGGAGACTGATCATAAAGAAAGGCTTATTGAATGATTTAGTTCATGTTGTTCATAATTTGGATTTGACTTCTCCATATTTTGTTGCGACAGTCAATTCTGTTTTAAAACCAATTGAAATTCTCACAAAGGTCACCAATCATACAATGAGTCATGTGAGGCAAACAGAGAGTCAATCTCGACCAGAATCAATAAACATGGCTTCTAGTGGGAGGCATGAATCACAATGGGCAGATACACAAAGTAACAATCAACCACAAACCGAAAATGATGTTAACAGTGTCGGCAATCTAGATGATTCGCATGGTAATGTGCCTCAAATAGATGCTGAAGATGATGTCATGCAATTAGTTGACACAGAAATGTCTGTATTCGATGAGCAATCTGAAGACCAGGATGGTTATCAAGCAGTTGAGGGTACAATGCAAAATGATGATGATATGGATATCGATGATGAAGTTGATGATGAAGATGATGAGGAGGAGGACACAGAGGAAGAAGATGATGATGAAGATGCTGACATGGGTGGTGATGATATTGATGGGGAATCACATGGTGGGTCGACAATGGATAATGATGAAGCAGATGATACTTTTCAACTTGATAATCCACCTCCACAGTCGCATTCGGGAAGATTTCATCAAATTGATTTACCATTTTCTGACGATGTATGGCCGAATCATGATATGCATGGAATTCTCCAGTCAAATCACCCAATGTCCTATTTGTCTCGAATTGCACTTGGTAGTGGATTAACACGACAGCGACATCAAGCTGGTCATGGATTAGAGCAAGAACCTATGTTTGGCCTCATTGATCGGGACCCACTCCCCAGTGCAATGCCACTCGCAACCCACCCACTCCTCCACCATTCCACCATTGAAGACAATCAAAATCGCATTGCTGCCAGGCCATCTGGAAATAATACTTTAACTCACACATTTCAAGTCCCTCATGGTGCCCAACCAGCTAGTGCCCCACCATTTTTGCAACGTTTGTTAGGCGAAAATGCAGCTGCAGAAATTATGCAGTTGACTAGCAATAGATTGGCGAGTCAGGTCCGCATATATGTCAGTGATCAACATAATCCCGCTGATTTTCACAATCCATCTTCTTCTGACTACTATTTTCCTTTGGATGGAATTGGTGATTTTTCATCTCCTTCACCTTCGCAAAGCAGTATTTGTCCATCACACATGTCAAGATGGCTACAAGAATCAATTTCACTTGATGGTCCATTATCAATGCATGATTGTATGTCTATTTGTAAACTACAGATAATTCCTCATTTAAATAAGATTCGAGGCGATGAATGGAGCCAGCAGTATGCAAAGTTATATACTTCAATTGCGGAACAACGACAAAGTGAAATCAATAAAACTAATACCGCAGATACTTCTAGTGCATCAGAACATGATTCACTCTCAAAGAAGAAAACTGTGATTTCAGAGCCACTATTTGTAGGTGCATCTGCAGGTACAATGGATGTGGCCCATGGGGTTGTGGACAACGTTGTTACCCCATTAGAGCATGGTGTCATGCAAACTAATAGTACGAATAGCACCAGTACTCCTATTCCATTGTCTCAAAGTTTGGGTGGCGATAATCAAACTGTTATGATGGCAAAGGACTCTATACCGGTAATGAGCAATCTCGTTTCAAACGGAAGTGGCAATAATTCAAGTTTCCCTATAGAGCCAAATTTATCAGGCAGTACAGAAGAGTCCTGGTTCTCTTGTAATTCTTCTCCAATTTCATCCACTCGAACCCATCCAGGTGTTTTTAATTCCTCACCAACGAACTTGTCTGTCACGTGGAGCTGTGAAACTCCATGCAGTGTACCAGTAAAAGAGGATGATGTGCAAGTTGACTTACCAGGACTTCCTTCAAGCGAAAATGTTGATAATATGGATAGGGATTCCTTGGGTCTAGCATCTAATCGCAATGTTACTTTAGACAGTCCAACCACTACTAACCCAGCCACATCTATTGCTGAAAGTGGACATGGACAACCGCTTGCAATTATAACAGACAATCAAAATGGAGTTGCAGATGTCTCTCTAATTGCAACATCAACAGCCTCTTCCACTTCTACACTCCCAGTTCCCCCCTTGCGACAAATGGAGGCTGCATCGGTATCTATTGTATCTGAACCATCGACATCGGTTAATGTGATGACTACTCCTGTATCAACATCAGCTATATCCTCAGTGTCAGTTTGCCCAGAAGGTGTGGACCCCTCTTTTCTGGCTGCATTGCCTGATGAGATCCGTGAAGAAGTACTTCTTCAGCAGTTAGGAACAACATCACTCAGTGGTGCTGGTCCCTCGGGCATTGGTGCGACTAGTAGTCATGCTGGGAATCTTCCCCATGTTAGTCCTGAATTTTTGGCTGCCCTTCCTGTAAACATTCAAAGTGAAATTTTGGCGCAAGAACAAGCTGCAAGACTTAGTCAAGATGTAATGTTTGACCCAGCCCAATTTATTCGCGATTTACCACCATCATTGAGGCAGACTGTTTTATCCGATATGGATGACTCAGTGTTAGATGTGTTGCCTGATGAAATATCTGAAGAAGCTCGATTATTAAGACACGAGGAATCAAGGCTAATGATGCAGGATGACGATGATAGGCATAGAATATTTCATGATCCAAGGGCATTGTTTGGTCGCTATGCATTAAGCGGTGGTCGTACTCATCATAGGCCTATTAGAGGTTCAGGCAGATTAAGAATTGGTTCATTAGGTTATGGAAGGGGAAGGGGGCTTTTTGGTGCCAAAACGCATGACTATTCTGCTTCGGCCCCCCAAGGAAAACCACTATTAGACCATGAAGCACTATCTTGCCTTATATTGCTTCTGTTTTTACGTGAGACTAAATTGAATATTGGACGTTTAGAGCGGATCATGAGTCAAATTAGCCATCATCCTGCAACGGCGAAATGGATACTCATAACCCTATATTCGATATTGATTAAAACCCATTCGGATTCTAATAGTTATCTTGTAAATACTGCTTCCCAACCATCATGGTTAAAGATTTATACTAATAACACTCCAGGTATCAAAACTTCTGTTTTTAGAATAACCTATGATCCCAATAAGAAAATTCAGGATGCAGAAAAAGTTATCACATTGCATCCCCATTGTCACCTTGCAGTATGTCATAATGTTCTCAACATGCTGGCTTCGTTGTCTTCTACTTTTCCTCATTACTTTTTACCTGATATGCAAGTTGCCAATACGAAGAATATGCCAAAACCAGAAAACAGTTCTTCCAAATATTCAACTGTCAAAGGTAGTTCAAGAAATCCCAGTGTCACCATCCATTCAAAGGGTGAATTATATTCTGATTTCTGGGATTACTTACTCAGATTAGAAAATACATCATCAGGAAAAAAATCAAAGCATTTTGGTAAGTCACATAGTGTTTCCCAACCTGGAGAGACTGATAGTTCCCAACCAAATGATGTAATTCATTGTTTGTTTAGCAAGATGGTGCTTCTTTTAGATCACCCTTTATTTTGTGAAGATAAAGCTCTCATGGACAAACTTGTTAAAGTTCTGTCAACTGTAAGTAAACAATTTAAACTTTACCGGGTGAAGTTTATTGGTTTCGGAGAATCATTTAAAAATCATATCCGTTTATGTGTCGAAGTTTTAACCTCCCAGTCATGCAGTTCTAATGGTCTTGTTGATGTTACAAATATTCTCATTCGATTTTGCGATTTGGATGAGTCATACTCGGAACTTGTCCATGGCTTGCTTCTAGAAGGGGTTCATGTTGTAGGAATGTCACTTTGCGGCCATCTCAGTGATTTTAGAAGTGAACTCACTAGCTATGTGGAGAAAGGGAGTCAAGAAGATGACAATGTGGATACATCAAATGCCACTCTAGAAAGAGGAGTAATCCTGGATAAATATACTGGCGAAAAAATTGTATTGAATCAAACTGCGAAGCCAAAGCATACGGATCTTAGTTTGCCTTCAATGAAAAACCTTATTGGCAATTATTCAAGTCAGAATGCATTGCTCAGAACTTTTAAAGTTATTGAACTAGTTAGGCAGATATTAAGTCTGAAGATTCATGCTCGCAGGCCGTTTGCATTTGAAAATCCTGAAGCGATTGTTAATACCACGCAAATCAGTAATAATGATAACCATACCATGGAGGGTGAAAATGTAATTCCTATATGTTCGACTCCTGCGATGGAAAGTAATGTTATCAGCAGTGATACCTCTGTGATAGATGATGATAACATTAGGCAACTGATGGTGAGAGATTATCCATTATTAAGTCAGCGCCTAATACCAGACAATGTTACTACGAGTAGTCGCTCAAACGATTTATACCAGGAACAGTCTGGAGCGGCTGCCGGAATGCCAGCACAACCAAATGTTATAAATGCAAATGAAGTCAGGTGCCAGGCCCAACCAGAATCTGGTTCTGGAATCACTTCAACTTCGCAATCTACAAACCTGGTTCCAGTCATCGTTGAACAGACTCAAGATTCTGCCAATACGTCATCAACCTCAACCCGTATGAACTCCAATGGCGATCTGCATCCGCTTAGCTCTTTAATACATTTGGCTTCCTTGTGGGACTTACTGAGTGACTGCCTTTCATTGCTCAGCAAGCTTCCTGACCAACATGCTGTCCTGCTCCTGCAACCAGCCATGGAGGCATTTTTTCTTGTTCATGCACCCCAAGGTAGCATCAAATCCAACCAGAGGGCGCCTTCAGCCGTGTCTCGGGCCAGTGAGACAGAGAGTTTGTTTCCACTCGGTGGCGATGTCAGTCCTTCCACTCCAGCATCTGGCGAAGCTTTTTCACCGTATCCTTTCACCGGTGCTGGTTCTACAGAACCTATAAATAATGCTCAAACTGGATCGTCATCATTGACTCAAACTCCTCATCCTCCAAATGTTCTCAAATTTCTCAGATTCGCTGAGACACATCGTGTTGTTCTCAATCACATTCTCAGGCAGAGTCAGGCCAGTCTATGTGAAGGGCCTTTCGCAATTCTATCCAACTATACCAAACTCTTAGATTTCGATGTAAAGCGTCGCTATTTCCGAAGTGAATTGGAACGTTTGGATGATGGTCGTGAGGATATGTCGCAAGTGACACACATCAAACGCTCCCAGGTGTTTGAGGATAGCTACCGTGAACTCCATCGACGATCGGCGGCGGAGTGGAAGAACCACTTATACATCGTGTTTGACGGAGAGGAGGGGCAAGATGCTGGTGGACTTATACGCGAGTGGTACCTAATCATATCCCGCGAGATATTCAACCCAATGTACGCATTGTTTCGTGCCTCTCCTGGAGATAGAGTCACGTATGTACCAAATCCCTCATCACACTGTAACTCCAACCACCTTAGCTACTTCAAATTTGTGGGTCACGTGATCGCGAAGGCGATCTGGGACGACAAACTCTTGGAATGTTATTTCTCCAGGAGTTTTTACAAGCATATCCTCGGTAAGTCAGTTCGCTACACTGATATGGAGGTAGAGGATTATAGTTTCTATCAAGGGCTTGTTTACTTACAAGAGCATCACATATCAGATTTGGGTTACGAGTTGACCTTCTCGACAGAGATCGAGGAATTCGGAGTGACGACCGTTCGAGATCTCATTCCGAATGGCAGGAATGTGGTTGTTACTGAGAGTAACAAAAAAGACTACGTCCGTTTGGTATGCCAAGAACGAATGACTGGTGCTATCAGACAGCAGATCAACAGCTTCCTTGAGGGGTTCTATGACATTATACCGAGGCGATTGATTTCGATATTCAATGAGCAGGAATTGGAGTTATTGATATCTGGGTTGCCTAATGTTGACATTGAAGAGTTGCGCGCCAATACTGTTTACCACAAATACGATGTGAACTCACTGCAAGTGCAGTGGTTCTGGCGCGCGTTACGCAGCTTCGATCAGAGCGAACGAGCCCAGTTCCTTCAGTTCGTTACCGGGACGTCCAAGGTTCCCTTGCAAGGGTTCGCCCATCTGGAGGGGATGAACGGGCCCCAAAAGTTCCAGATCCATCGCGATGATCGCAGCACAGACCGACTACCCGCGGCCCACACCTGTTTCAACCAACTCGACCTGCCTGCATACGAAACATATGCTAAACTTCATCACATGCTATCGATGGCCTCGAGCGAATGCAGTGAGGGTTTTGGGTTTGCGTAACCAATTTGATTATTATATTATATATCCCACTGTACTATATTTTATTAAACTTCAATTAACTTTAATTTAAGTATATATGTTTTAAGTAAGGAATTCAACTATTGTTTTATACATAACATAATATGACATTGTACAGGGCTTCGCAGGTATATATGGTTTCGAACTAAGTTTCGTACTTGTACTAAATGTTCAGTGCCAAAATAAAAATTATTCACCGGGGCCACCTATATTAATATTGTCCTTTCGTGGATGCCGTTGGGTTATAGCTTTCGTTTTGAATGTGTTCCCTCAAAATCGTTCCTTTATTGAACAATATTTAACTAACTGTGAGAAGTTTATAATATATTATAATACATGTATAATTGTATGTATAAATGCTACAATCTCAACAATATTTAACTAACTTTGATAAGTTTATAATATAAAATTATAATACATGTATGAATGCTACAATCTCAATTAATTAGTTATCATTTTAGGAACTTTTATTTTTAAACTTATTTTAAAAAATATGTTTGGCCCCCTATTTTTTGTGGTCAATTAGAATTTATTTTTAGCTTTCAAACCACTGCACCGATTGCACCACACCTATTAATTATTCTTGGTCATTTTCTGTATTTGATGGAAAGGTAGTTTATTAAGATGTTAAATTCTGCAAAAAATTATTTTCGTTGAGAAATATCCGAGATATAACCTTTCGAAAGTTGCTTTATTGAGCATCTGCGCGAGGCTATTTTTCAGACAAACATTCCAGAACATCATTTTTCCTAATACTTAATATTTGTAGTGTTCTAGAATATTATGTATATATTTCGCCTCGCCCGGAGCTCAGATGCAACTTTAGAACCACCCTCAGACATTTTTCAATGAATTTTTGAAGAAGTTTTACAGTCTTTGAAAGACCAGTTTTACAGCGGTAGGTACCAGCAAATACCGAAAATTGCAAGAATGGATGCGGTGCGACAATATATAGAAAATAATTTTTGTCAATCTTAAAATTAAATTAATTTTGAGCAAATGGATGAAACAAAATTTGATAAAACTGGAATTCACGTTTAATTTAAAGTATTTTGCTCTGGTTCAATTGATTATAATTGCAAATATTATTATATGCCAGTTTATATTAAATATGCATACATACATACATACATACATACATACATACATACATACATACATACATACATACATACATACATACAACAACATTATTATATTATATATTTGGTAACAGTAATTAAAAGTAACTTGAAATGTTGATTGGTTTACGTACTGTGGGATTATTTAGATCTATATTGTTTGCATTAATTTGTAATAAATGTTATGACACAATCTTATTTTCCATTTTAATTTTAATACCGTATTTCCTCGAATAATAGTCCGTCGTCCAGGCTCATTTGTTTATAAATTCCAAATTAGGGGTGGGGGGGGGGGGGGGTCTATTCAATAGGCGTTTCTTTTGTATATCGTTAGCGTTTAAACCATTTTCAATTATGTCAGAAGATTTAACAAATTTTAGATTAAGTATATATTTATTACTGGTTTTTGTACACCTGTATATTAAATACTACGACAGGTTCAGGTATACAATGGATTGTGTTACAGTGTCTGTAACTCTCTGTTAATTCGAGTATAATACGGTATTATAATTACGTTGCGAAAAAAGGTTGCTAAAACTGCTTGAATGGGTGCCGGTGTCGGATTTTTTTAAATGGATGTCTAATGTTGCCATCCGTACTACGCATACTGCTTTTGTTTAGCGAACAAACTGTAATACGTTTACATTGTCTATTGTATGTTATTATTTTTGTATCTGTACCGGTATATTATGTAATTACATTTGGAGTAGCGTAGTATATTATATGTCTGAAAACTGAAACTTCACTACTAAGCTCAGAGTTCAGCTTCAATATCTGCTTAATAACATTGTTAAATTCAGCTACAGGTAGTCAGTTAATTGAAATAACCGTGTCGAAACGACACAAAAACATTTGAATATTATTATATTTTTACATCAGTAATTTAATTATAAATAGCACTGGTACATGCTATTTAATTATATATTAATAATAATATTATTATAATATTATATTATTATTATATTATAATAATATTAAATTCAAATGTTTTTTTTTTCGTTTATTCACGATACAATGTTTTTTTCACCATATTTCCTTGTTTCTTAAAGTATTCTTGCGATACACTCTAAATATTTCCGACTGAGTGTCCTTTAATTTTGATAGACCATATTTTTATTAATGGTTGAGGCCGTCTCTCTCACAAAGTATCCGTATTCGGTATCATTCAATTAATATATAATTTTTATACCTCATTCATTACCCTCAATCTTAAACTTGTTGTCTGTCAATAAGTATTTCAAATCTATTCAAACATAATTTATTTACATCCTTAATTTCTAGAAAACGACTTCTTGATATATATATATATTACAAACTGTCTTTATATTTAAATTATCTTCGGCTTTCTCTAAAGCACATTTAATGAAAGAAAAAGCTCAGAAATGGACTAATTTGTATGTCATCTGGTACCATGTAAAGACAATAGATACTAAACCGTTTTTTTCTGGATGATATACAAATACCATTGTTCAGTATTTTTAATAAATTACTCATTTTGGATAGGTATAAAGGGAAGGACCCTTGGTATATTCTTTTTGATTCATTGCTTTACTTTACTGATGTATGCGGTATTAATATTTTGATGCTCAACTAATGACTGTGCTCATAATAAAGTAAGTAGGTCATGTGTACTGTTATTGTTACCTTTCTTTCTTTTCGTTTAACATTGTGCTCATATTGTTATATATACTACCTACATAAAAGAAATTATTTGGAATCGCACCATCGGAATATGTATAAGTTTTTTATAACGTATTTGTTATGTTTTTACTGAGACTACCTGGTTTTGACTTAATTGGTTTTAAAGTTAGTTCGATGATCGATGGAGAGAATCGGCATTCAACTATTTACTGCTTAGAGACTAATAATTTAGCAAATCAGATAGCAGTCAATTTAAAACCTCAAGTTTATAAGTCTCGTCAATCTGGCATAAAACCCAAACTTAATTCCCAATCAATGCCTAACACTTTTTTTGGAATCTCTACTACCCTCCCACCTGTAAAATAAAGTATATCAATAAACCTAGACACGCCCCGATGCGACAAACTGCAATACATCTGCTTCATTGTTAGGCTACTGCAGATGTTGTAAATGAAGTGAGTGTTATTCCAGTAGTAGCCTAAATGAAATGCAAAAAGCAAATTACATAGTAAAGCTTAGAAGCATTCAGTTCATAATAATTCTTATTATTGTGAAAATAAATGAATTAATCGCCTGTTTTCTTTGTGTAAATCCCACAATCTTGCTCTATTTATAAATTACCTTCACCATCTATATATATTTTATCTATAACCCGTCGCGGATGATAGGGTTGACCTGATAGAGACATGGGGGGGGGGGGGGGGGGGGGGGGTGGGACTGAACGCAAATCCCATCTTGACGAATTAATATCCCGCCTCAATGTTAAATCGCAATTTAGTATCAGGTTACAGCTGGCACGACATGTTAACCAAAACAATAAACTAATCACAACAGGTTACAGTTTAATTTTTGAGAGTAATCAGCTGTCATTTGCGCCCAATTTCCGCTGGAGAGGGATGACTTTTTTATTACGTCTAGTCCCCCCCCCCCCCCCCCCCCCTTATCTGACCTGATAACGTAGCCTATCTTTTTATAAATAGTTAGTTGATTTATCTCGACCCACCCAAAGTGTACAGATGTCGTGGTTTGTTGGATAATTTATACATTTAGTTTTAGATTAGTCAAGTTTTAACGAGATGCATTACTAGCCAATTAGAGCACCAATTAGAGATTGATTTACGCCTTTGCATCGGCGGCCTTGATGGCGTCATCTTGCTGCTTGACCAGCTCCTGTACATTATCCGAGTACGGCCGGTTTAGGGACCTAGATGCTGCCTTCACCTGTACTTCCAGGATTTGCAAGTCCCAGAATAAAACTGAATCTTTAGGTTCGATTATTTAGAGCAGCAGTAGAACCAGTACTCCTATATTGGACTCCAAGCTTGGCCCTACCCTCCTGTATGGCACATTCACAAGAATGCTACGCCGGGTTCACTGTGTCAAGTACAATGAACACATCCAATCAGACTCTACAACATTGGAGGTGTTTCATTAGTCTCCCCTAGCTTGACACTTGATGATGTAGAATGCCGATAGTAGCAACTGCCTTAACCACATCTTTGTCCATCTTAGCGTGTTGGAGCCGGAGGGGTTCATTCTGTTACATAGTGACCTTCCCATGATACTTTTTTATCAGGTGCTTTTTTCGGTTTCGAGTGTGTATACAGGAACTGTTGGGCGAGCCACGCAGTAAAGACGAGCCTTAGCGCACAATTATAATTAGTAAACAGGGCAAAATTTCTTGTTCGTCTGTCTGTCTGTCCGTCTGTGATGAAAATTTCATTTGTAAATAACTTTTGAAGATTTCAACCATTTTCAACCAGTTACGGGCAAATACATCTCGAACGTTTGACTCCAGATCAAATCGAACTTGTTTCGCGACGCCCCACGAACGTGATTCTTTAGCAGAGCCTTAATTCTTTTACTTTTAATTTTTTTCTTTTCTTTTATTTTATTTTTAACTTTTATTTTTTTAATTCTTGATTCTTTTACAGAGTCTTAACTGCTCTGTGAAGGCAGTACATCCCTTTCTGTGATCTGCTGCCTCCGAGGCAAGGGCCTCATACCAGTTGCTCAGCTGTAGTGGGACGCTGGATCTCACAGGGGTTGTTGCAACAGAGAGGACCAAAGATGTCGCGGCAATGCAGATTTCTTAGTTCTGCAACGGCGGAGACTTAAGTCTTACCTTAGCGACAACTGGACGATGATCACTGATAAAGGAGCGAAGAGTAAATCCTGTAGGGCATACAGTCCTGCACCATGTATTACTAAACATGTGGTCTATCTTGGACTTATGACCACTGGACGCAGAATGAGTCCATTACCACTGTCATATATGCTGAATCAAGATCTTTATGAATTTTTTCAAATATAATAATTTAAATTTTTTAAATCTCTCATGGATAGGTACATCTTATGGCTTCATCGTCAGTTGATTAGATTCCACCCATTGCTCTATACGTCACCAGGGCCCAACCATCTGGAGATCCGTTCCCTCCGAAATCAAGATCAAAAATTCTAAAAACTAATTATCAAAGTTATATAAACTACTGTACATAAATTCTAAATTGTATTTAAACCATCTGATATAAGCCATAACCCATTCTAACATAAACAATAACCTCATTTATATTTGACGACATAACGTCGTGTGTCTGAAATGATCCACCTTGGTACATTAAACTTGCATTAAATTGTTCACTGTGAGAACCAATTTCATTAAATTAAGCTGATGATAACGGAATGGAATGATGTTAGGTATATATTTGGTGACAAGATTGTACAGGACGAACGCAACGAGTTTTGCAGTGGATTCGAATATCCATCTGCCACAAATCAGCAATTACGTTTCATAGTTATAAAGGTCGTCAGTCGGCGTTTAAGAAAACAATTTTTGATTCAAAACAGGACGAGCGCAACGAGGTTAATAAAGGAGACGAGTATTGTAAAACCAAAAATGTCATACTGAACTTAAATAGCCCTGCTATAGTTAGTAGCTTTAAAATGACAGTTAAAGCGTGTAAGGGGCAAACTAAAATGGGACTCTGCTTTTTTACAACCAGTTTTTTCGCAAAACGAAAACGGTCACTCTTTGATATTTGGGAATCACGGTTTTCGTAATATCTAATAGAGAGTTGTACACTTTCATATATAGGCTCTCTCGTGCTACGCGAAGGCCCCTCAATAATGGTAGTAGGCCTACAACTGTGTAGGCCTACCTACACTCGGGAAAAATGAAAAAGTTACAAATAAAATAATGTAACTTGTCATCAGTTTCATGGTATAATAAACGGTTAAATGCTTTTTATTTGCAATGCCTGTTTTTATGTGTTATGTTTTATTATTTTTATTCATCAACACAAGCATTATTATGAAATACAATAGTACAGTAATTGGGGGAGACCACCAAAGGTAATAATAACGCTGTTATGGTGGATTTCACATAAATTTAAATTCTGCAATGTACATGTAAATTCAGTGGGGCTGGAAGGATGGGGGGCGGGGGGGGGGGGGGGGGGGGGCGGGGGTTATGAATCCACATTCCTAATGTTTATATTGAAACTAAATCAACATGTAAAACAACGACTTATAAACGACTTGTAAAACAACGACGTAAATCAATTTTTGCAAATAGTTGTTCATGTTGTCGTCGTCGTTGTTTCGATTTTGACTAATAACTTTGTCGCATTTAAAGTTTATCGCGTTGACAATTTGTAGGCATCTATATATAAGACCAAAAGTACCGGTAGTGATTTTATAGAGACTTTGAGTGTAAACGGATTCAATTCCGTGCATTACCCACCCAAAATGGGGACTAGTGGCATTTTTACCAATGTAGTTGGCGATGTGAGATTACCAATAATAATCTCACCTCATAACCAACTGGGGGGGGGGGGGGGGGGGGGATACACGCCGTAAGCCACAGAGAGAGGTCAAACCACCTCAGAGGGAGAAAACAACCCTGCAAACCATAGCAACATTAAAATAATGTTTATTAACATCTTTATTCATATAATAAAATATTAAAATTCAAATGTTAAACTAATGCCAGTTTTAATATTTTTTTGGCAAAGCGCTCGGACCCTGTGCAATAGAAGTGCACTTTTGGCAGTATTTGGTAACAAATATTAATCAGTGTTATTTTAACATTGGAATTTTAATAGTTAGTGGATTTCCCACCCTTAACATTCTAATGTTATTCTAACATTAAGCTAATATTGGAATTATTTCATAGCATTCTCATAGCATTCCTGATTTATTTTCTCACTATTTTCTCATTATTATTCTAACATTAGTACATCAATACTAAAACATTATGATTTTAATGTTATTAAATGCATGGTATCTTGTAATAGGCCTACATAGAGTTTCCATATAAACAATGTTATTTCTATAAATGCAAAAACTTATTACACCTGAACAAAATTGGTGCGGTTTGTTTTATAATATTACAGAATAACAATGGGTAAAAACGCTATTAATTAATATTATAATCATAATGTGAATAATAATGTTAGTATGTGTACACCCGTTGAAAATATGGAAATGAAACCCACCAACCCAAGACGCAATGCTTTTATCTTATTATCTTATAGCAAATATAACTAACAACAGTAATTTATAATAATGTCTGGTTAATCCCCAATGTAGTGCTAATCTCGTAGGTATAAAAACACAGAACGTTTCCGATACATAATAGGACAATCTATTACAATTTTATTATTAATTGAAAAAATATTACAAGATAAAAACAATTAAAATTTGATATATATAAAGGTTGACCTATTTATGCACATGTAGGCCTATATAGTACAAGTTCTTATAAGTCCAATCAAAAGTCTCAATTCCAGTCTCGATTTCGTTTTCTATCTTTTCGATTGCGATACACTCCTCGGCTCCTCCAACTTTTCTAGCACTGTAAAGTAATTAAGATTACATTAATTAAGATTTCATTGATTACATTATTAAGATTACCATAATATTAAGTTGACAGCGAAACGGTATTCCATGATATAAGTTAAGAAAATTATGTTATAAATCCTCAAACCTAAACCAACCCACCCACATGCATAATATTTAACACACAATTCCTCACCACTATTATTTATCTAATACAAAACTAATCTTTCTTTATATACCCATAATCGCACCATTGCATTAAATTATAATATTTAATTAAATTTTGAGGTCTATGCATTATAATATAATTATACTTACATGTGCTTAGATCCACCAGCGCGCCACGCAACTTGAACAAAATAGTTTGTAATCACTTTCTCTATCTTCGCGTCAACACCATAGGCCTAGTGTTCAGTGAGAAAGCTAGAAGAAATTTAATTGAAAATTAATTTAAATTTGTATCTCTAACTGAGCCTCGTGCTGCGCGAAGGCCCCACGGACGTGTTTTGTTAGGTTATTATGTTACGAGCTTCAAACTATAGCAGTTCTTCCTAGGGTACAGAATAAAGTTATTTACTTTACTTTCTTTACATAAAATGAAACACAATAATATTATGTTCAAATTATCCTACTGCGTGAATGCGGGGCGAGCCATGAAAGTAAGTGTTCTCTAGATCTGTAGGTCCGTGTTTTGAAATGTTAATAACTCGGCTAATTCTCGATGAAATCTAATCAAACTTAGTACACATGTTGTTTGGTAAAAGTTTATAAATTTTCCAATTAGAATTTGCGTGGGGCCTTCAGGATGAGCTAATGAAGAGACTAGTATTATGTTGACTATCCTTGCAAGCTTTAGTACAGAATATTGGACGATATGTCAATTTGATAGCACCGGTGGTGGAATGTCTTATGCTAGTTATTTGGTGATCAGATGTACAGGACGAGTGCAACGAGGGTTGTAATGAAGACGAGAGTTTTAAAAATAACTCGTAAACAACCTGGTTTAGCATATTAGACGGTTGACACTTTATCCAATATTGCCAAAGGAATGTTTTAAGGCATATATTTGGTGACCAGGTTGTATAGGACGAACGCAACAAGTTTTGTAGTGGATACAAGTATCCATCTTCTATAAATCGTGTTAAGGCAGGTTAAATACTCAAGTCAAGTTAAATAGTTAAAAAGCGTGTAAGGCTAAACGGAAATGAACCTCTGCTTTTTACAACCAGTTTATGCATCACTGATTGATATCTTGGAAATGACGGTTTCCGTTTATCTAATAGAGATTAGTACACTTTCTTATAGACTTTCGTGCTGCGCGAAGGCCCCACAATGTGTCAATAAATGTTAGAAATAAATAAATAAATGTCATATGCCAACTTGCATTAGCGTCAATGTACTGTATGTGTACCGGCGTAGCCTATATGTACTGTAACAATATGTGTACTGGCGTATTATACTGTAACAATTCCATATCAGTATGTAACAAATAATATGAAAAATTGTCTAACCTTTAATACATCTTAGAACGATTAATTTTCCCGATGGCATGTCTAGCGGTTTTTGCATATTTCTCGGCGAATGTGTTTCCATCCATCGTGCACAGATGGCAAAACTCGCAGCCGATAGTGATTGTGAGAAGTTGGAGAATTCGTCAATCTACAAAGATTAGAAAAAACTCCTCGCTTACTAACATTTTAATGCTAAAATATATAAACAATTATTACATTAATAAAAATTATTAATTACTGATCTAGAACAAATAATAAGAAATCAAAAGAATACGTTTCGAGAACGTATCGAGCAAAGCAAACAGTCGGCTGAAGCCGGAAGCGATCCGAAGGCTCTTCTTTCGATAGCTACTACCCGAAGGTAGTAATCTTCAACAATTCCTGATTCTGTTTTACACAATTTGTTAAATAATTTAATGTCAAATTCGACTTCCCATATAGGATAAAAGGATAAAGATGCCATTATCATTCTCACCTTATACTTTGCCAGTGCATTTTTCTCCTTTAGGGCCTTTTCCCATTTGGCTAAATCCTCAGGAGAAGACTACTGGCTGGTCGGGGAACAGGAACTCTGACTGAAGAGTCTCTCCTTGAATCCATTCCATTATTTTTAAAGTTCCTTGGACACTCTTCAACTCCTCCTTCCTCCTTTATTTCCACCAAGGAGTGAACAATGTTATGTAGAGGGGGCATGACAGGCAAAACACCCACCCCGCCCCCCTCTCGAAGTTTGTTTATTGTGCAAATTTTTTTTTAACAATATTTAGATATTTACTGTACTGTAACTAAAACGCAAGCGGCCTTTCGGATCTCGTGCGTGGTGTCTGTGGCACATGCCTTATTGGTCTCATTGACAACCGCACATTAGGACTGATATATCTGTAGGGGTGTAGGCCTACTGTAGGTATGGCTGTATGGAACCGTACTGAAAAACATCCATGTACTGTAAGTTACGGTCCAGGAAAACCAAAACATGAACACATTTGGTTCATGTGGATGCACTGAGTAGGTGTGTTAAACAATCTGCACTGGCAAGGACTGGACAATAACGATAATGAAAACAATGGGGATTCACGTGCAAAGTTCTGTACCAGAGCAGGGCCTAATAAAGATGACATTAGGATAACATTAGAATAATATTGTCATTCAAAGCAGTTGAAGTATGACCCGCCAACATTCGAAAAACAACGTTAGAATAACCTTTTCGCATCATTGTTATAACAATGCTATGATTCATCCCCAATGTAAATTCATTTCCAATGAAAATATTCTGATTTGAACATTTCGATAACATTGGAAATACATTATAATATCAATAGTATGGAATATAGTATTAGAATATCATTCAAAATATGTTGCGATTATATGTGTTAAATAATAAACATTGCTGTTCGAATGTATTCTGAATGTCATTTCACTATCTGAATTTTAATATTAGTATTTAAATATTATTTTAGATTATTTCAATATTAAAATGTAAAATTTTGGGTTTTTCTCAAATAATTTGTCTCATTGCACTATTGCACAACTTTTTAGCAGCATTAAATTTCAAATACAAAATTAATCCTCGGATACTTCTGGTTTGCAGGGTAAGTCCAGCCAGAGGCTGACCAATGAATAGTCAAACAGACTAGATTCTACCGAACATAAAAATGACATTGGATATGAAATCACGGACCTCGAAAACCACCATAATGAAAATTATAGCTCTGTGGTGTACTTCTTTCATGCCACACGCACACATTATTAACCAACCAGACCCCATACGGGCAGTTTTGTGTGGGAATGTTTAAACTTTCAAGGCAATTTTCTCGGAATGAAACTTGTTCACGCAAAAAACACTACTCCTTTGTCATTTAACTGTTTTTTGTAATTTTCGCTTCTTATTTCATAATTTCCCCGTTCCCAATTTTTTTTGTTTATGCAACCACTTTCGAGTTATTTACAAATTAAAAACCGCAGGGCGGGTTGCCCCCCCCCCCCCCCCCCCCCACAATTTATACATTAAATTTATACAATTCAAAAACACCGCAACTGATAGACTTGCGGTGTTTTGTCATTGTGACATTTGTTTTTGCATTGTATCGAATGTATTTACATACAGGTATGTACAATGCAAAAACACCGTAAGTACAAAAAATAACCCTGAAGCAAAATATAATGGAAAGCGAGAAATAATCACGTAGAAAAATTTCCCACCCCCAATTGCCTAGGGTTATAAAAAATTAGTAATTTACGGACATTTTAAACCAACAATCTGAAGGCAAACAGCTAATTTGCGTTTTACTCGAAATGACTTTTTGTGACTTGCGGTCTTTTTACATTGCACGGCAGTGGAGTTACCATCACCCCATTGTCGTTATGATGAAGGACAATCGTAGAACATACTTAACCACACAATTATGATGTAACAATTATGGTGCAAGCCAAGAAGGGCCATGAAGGAAGCACACCACCAAGCTAAAATTATATTTACGGTGGTTTTCGGGGTCGCTGGTTTCAATTCCGATGTCAGTTTTAAACAATCCAAAATGATGTATATAAGTCGAGGAAATCCTGCCAAGTACCTAACTGATCTATAGGATGCGTGGATCTGTAGACTTTGCTGATGACTTAGGAGTACTCTCAGAATCACTAGAGGGAGCCCAACGGCTTCTCAGCTCATTAAAACATGCTGCCTCTAGTGTTGGTCTTTTTATTAACTCCAGAAAGACCACAATTTTGACAGTTGAAGCTCAAAGGATGGTATGATTGCGCATGTGGACGACTTCTGTTACCTGGGATCATGGATCCGGAAGTCAGGTGAGGACCTTCGAATACGTAAGGGAAAGGCATGGCATGGGCATCCTTGAATAGGCTTTCCAGGATTTGGAAGTCACCGAGAATTAATCGGAAACTTAAGGTCCGATTGTTTAGAGAAGCAGTAGTTCCAGTACTCCTCTATGGGAGTCCATGCTGGGCTCTAACTGCTGTGGACACCAAATCTTACGCCGGGTTCATTGTTCGACAACATTTGTGTCTACTGTTGACGGTGACACAGAACCATTCGAAGTGTTATGGGGCGTCCTCCAAGGAGACACACTTGCACCATTCTTATTCATTATTGTGGTTGACTATGTTCTACGCATGTCCTTAGATCATCATAATGATGATGGGGTGATGATAACTCCACCTACTGGCTCCAGAAGTCGAGGAAATCCTGCCAAGTACCTAACTGATCTAGACTTTGCTGATGACTTAGGAGTACTCTCAGAATCATTAGAGGGAGCCCAACGGCTCCTCAGCTCATTAGAACATGCTGCTTCTAGTGTTGGTCTTTTTATTAACTCCAGAAAGACCAAAATTCTGACAGTTAACTTTGAAAGTCCTCAGCAAGTCTCTGATCGGATGAGCATAAGCTCAAAGGATGGTATGCTTGAGCATGTCGACGACTTCTGTTACCTGGGATCATGGATCCGGAAGTCAGGTGAGGACCTTCGAATACGTAAGGGAAAGGCATGGGCAGCCTTGAATAGGCTTTCCAGGATTTGGAAGTCACCGAGAATTAATCGGACACATAAGGTCCGATTATTTAGAGCAGCAGTAGTTCCAGTACTCCTCTACGGGAGTCCATGCTGGGCTCTAACTGCTGAGGACACCAATCTCTGGATGGCACATTCACAAGAATGCTACGCCGGGTTCATTGTGTCAAGTACAATGCACACATCTCCAACCAGACACTATATAACATTGGAGGTGTCTCATTGGTTCCCCCAAGCTTGACACTAGAACAAAATCGCCTCCGCTTTGCAGGACATTGCTTTCGCCGTGAGGACCCAGTGCATAATCTTGTACTTTGGCAGCCTCATGGAGTGAATATAAGCATGGTGGGCACCCCATGACTTTCTTGAGACGCATCTTAAAGGACACTGGCCTTGAAGATGCGGATGATCTAGCAAATGTCATGGTTGATAGGGAGTTGTGGCGGCGCAATTTTGTCGACAAGGCGGCACAGCATTCTTAAAAATGCAGCTGCAATGCAGCATGCCGATCCTAGTAGTAGTAGTAAGTGGTACATTCAGTGGTACACTGTAGCCTATGTACCAAATTAGTAACATTTAGAAAGTAACATTAAAAAATTATTTGTAATCTTTGTAAACGAATAATGTTAATTGTTTTTATATTCCCAAGGTTTTGAACCGACTGGCAATTACTGTACTGTAAGAAATCGAGGTTGTTTAATGTTTAGACATTTAACCCGCTAGCGGTGGTTAAAATCCCATATTTTGATCGTATTTAATGTCTAAATATTACAAACTTTAAGATTTAAATCAAACTCAGTAGTTATTAAGTTAAAGGTGACAAAAACTAATGACACGTATTTCCCCTTTATTGAACCCTACAGTATTGAACTTACAGTAGCCTATTACTGTATAATAGCTGTATAGTATTAGTACAGTAGTACTGTAGTACATTTGAACGACACTAGCTGAACAAGCCTGAAATCCAAAATCAGATAGGCCTAAGTCATGGCAGCCGGTACTGGTACCGGACCGGTAGGCCTACTAATTTGAAAATGTTAATGAACCTATATTATTACTGTATTATAATATACAGATATAGGTTAACTGGTTAATGCTGTGCTGTAATGTGCAGTTCAAGGCTCAGGATTAGATTCGAGGCGTAGGTCACAGGTTTAGGGATATACCGGTAAGACTGTAAGACTATACGACTGAGGCACACTGTAACTGTATGATGATATACTGCTACTCAAGTAAAGGACTAGGGAAGGGTCCAGTTATACTAAGGGAGAACTGCCGATTATTGTCCCTGCAGGAAATCGGTATAGTCAATCTGACTCGAATGTTGGCTAACGGTATTGTAACATCTGAACGAAAGAAATGGGACGACAATTGTGCTGATAGTGCAGAGAGCGACAAGTGGACAGCTGTCTCCAAGTGGTTAAAGGAATGGGTGGCTCCCAAACTCCGCAATGATCTATGGAAGTTCATTCTTCATTCGTATGTGATATCATTCAACCAGCTAAGTTTATTATATTGCGGGTTACCAGTACCAGATTGGGATGACCCAATTACCGATCAACTACAGAACAAAACATCTTTGAAAGATATAATGGAGACTTATTCGTGTATCTTCCCATCGGATTGTATGCTGCCTCAGTGGCCTGTCAAAGTTGTTATAGATGATGACTTTCTAGAAGAGTTCCCTGATGATGTAGCCCCAGTTCTAATAAGTTGGCTTCCCAAGATGACTGGCGCTCTCCAAACTCTCGATACCACTGGTTTTGTTGACGAAGATCGTCAAGAGCAAGGATTCCATAACTTGGATAATGTTTTAACCCTATCTGTTTTGTTCCCCCAACTTACATCATTGACCATCTCTCATAAGGATCTCAATTCCAACACCGTCAACAGTATTGCGAGTTGTTGCCCTAATCTGGTGAATCTACAAATTAAAAGATGGAGACTTCCCGATTTTGGTTTATTTTTGAATTCTTCTCTGTCCCAACTAAAAAAATTGGAAAAAGTAAGCTTTGAACTTTTCTGCATTGAAACTGAAATTGAAACAATTCTTGACTACCATTTAAATAATCCAAAGTTATCTATGGCGGTTGACAAAAGTATGAAATTGCTTGATGTATTTTTGAGACGTAACAACTGGACGAAAGGCGACGACCCTCAAATCGGTTTCAACTTCATTAATTTCAATCTTTATAATCGCCCTATTGGCTCTCCTTTTACCATCATCCCCAGAGTGCCCATGGTTGATAACCTTACTGAGTTTGTTATTCCCCTTTGCAAGGACTCTTTAGAAAGTCTCAAGTTAACTTGGGTGAATTATTCGTCAAATTCCGATTTGCTACTTGATCAAAATTTATTCAATCTTATGAATAAATTCCAGAAACTATCTTCATTGACTCTTCAAGAGCGATCTACTTGCATTCTTCCCAACTTCATTAGTACAGCCGCCAAAGACGCTATTGTTTTATCTGGAGTAACTTATTTTAAATTGGAATACAACACCGTAAACAGAGATGAGCCATATGATGGTCTCCTCTCCTTGGTGAACTTGTTTGCATTATTTCCAAATATACAATCATTGGTTCTGGAGGGTTGCACCTTGAGAGACGAAGACACTCCATTTATCCAGTCAGTTTCAGCACTCGATATGAAGTATTGTTGCTACGGAAGTGTAATAATCGCCCTGCGATTGCTATCCTTTCTGAATACACTTCGGGTTGAATTAGGTGGAGTCAAACCTCACCCTCCAAAAGAGCAATCATTTGTTGACATTGAGAACATTTTCAATGCCGGTAATTTGGAAGGTCTAATAAACTGTCGTATCCAGGATATGAGCTGCTATAACCCAGATATTCACTATGTTGAACAATTTTGTGACTTCGTGTGGAGAAGGTGCAGTAAGTTGCAACACTTTTATGTCATTATTGGTGATGATGATATGTATGATTATAGTGATGATGAGTATGATGATGATGAAGACGACGATAACTTCGACTTTTAATAATATTATGCATTAATATTGTTGCCTTTTAAGTTTCTGAAGGGACACAGGGCTTAACCGCTTAAGGGGTCTTAACGCCACGAATAATACATAAATAAAGTTTGCCAACAGCTGTTTCTGGGCTAATATATAATATTGATATAATGTTAATAATATAAATTTAAAATACTACATTAAAATTTAGAATCTTTAAGAGGCATTAAGGATGGCACTTACAGTAATTAGGTACAATTAGAGAATTCGCAGTAAGTAGTAACAAGGCAGGTTAAAAATTTAAAATAAAATCTTTTAAGTCCTTCAAAAAAATATTTTAATCTCTTATTAAATTATTTTAAGTCGGGTGGGTACAGGAGGTGGAGTGAATCTGGATGAACAGAAATTGTAGGTACCATATGACCGTTCATATCATATGACTGCAGTACCCAGCTCTAGGATAGGTACTGTAATTACGCCGTGCATATTACTGCAGTACCCAATGTACAAAGTACAACATACAAATCTGATTACACTTGATTATAAAATTTTGATAACTTTGATATATATAATTTAGATAAAGTGAAATAAAAATTGAAAGATGAGTATAAAATAAGGGTTGCGGAATTAAGTCTGTGGGCGCTGCTTATTCAAAATTATTCTTCGCATTGATTTGCGCTATAACGATAGACTGAAGTGTACCGGTAGATTATGAAAACTGGTATAGAGGATGGGGTGGTGTTGTTCCTATGCACGATGATAAGGTCGAGGTAATTAATTGAAGTAATCGATGTCTCAATGGTAAACTGGATGGCCGGATAATTTCTAGTGATGTGTGAGAGAAAGTAAAGAACACACAACTGATGAGGATAATGCCAATAACGTGACTTTATTCGCGCAATACTAAAATGATTTACTGGGAAATGCTAACAGGCCGCCAAAGCACAAGATTGTGCAGTGACTGGTCCTCACGGCGAAAGCAATGTCCTGCAAAGCGGAGGCGGTTCCGGTTAAGTGTCAAACCAAGGGAGATTAATGGAACACCTACGATGTTGTATAGAATCTGATTGGGGATGTGTACATTGTACTTGACACAATGAACCCGGCGTAGCATTCTTGTGAATGTGCCATCCAGAGATTTGGTGTCCTCACCAGTTAGAGCCCAGCATGGACTCCCATACTACTACTACTACTAGGATCGGCATGCTGCATTGCAGCTGCATTTTTAAGAATGCTGTGCCGGCTTGTCAACAAAATTGCACCGCCACAACTCCCTATCACCCATGACATTTGCTAGATCATCCGCATCTTTAAGGCCAGTGTCCTTTAAGATGCGTCTCAAGAAAGTCATGGGCTGTCCACCATGCTTATTTACTCCATGAGGCTGCCAAAGTACAAGATTATGCACTGGCTGGTCCTCACGGCGAAAGCAATGTCCTGCAAAGCGGAGGCGATTTTGTTCTAGTGTCAAGCTTGGGGGAACCAATGAGACACCTCCAAAGTTATATAGTGTCTGGTTGGAGATGTGTGCATTGTACTTGACACAATGAACCCGGCGTAGCATTCTTATGAATGTGCCATCCAGAGATTTGGTGTCCTCAGCAGTTAGAGCCCAGCATGGACTCCCGTAGAGGAGTACTGGAACTACTGCTGCTCTAAATAATCGGACCTTAAGTTTCCGATTAATTCTCGGTGACTTTCAAATCCTGGAAAGCCTATTCAAGGCTGCCCATGCCTTTCCCTTACGTATTCGAAGGTCCTCACCTGACTTCCGGATCCATGATCCCAGGTAACAGAAGTCGTCCACATGCTCAAGCATGCCATCCTTTGAGCTTATGCTCATCCGATCAGAGACTTGCTGAGGACTTTCAAAGTTAACTGTCAGAATTTTGGTCTTTCTGGAGTTAATAAAAAGACCAACACTAGAAGCAGCATGTTCTAATGAGCTGAGGAGCCGTTGGGATCCCTCTAATGATTCTGGGAGTACTCCTAAGTCATCAGCAAAGTCTAGATCGGTTAGGTACTTGGCAGGATTTCCTCGACTTCTGGAGCCAGTAGGTGGAGTTATCATCACCCCATCATCATTATAATGATCTAAGGACATGCGTAGAACATAGTCAACCACAATAATGAACAAGAATGGTGCAAGTGTGTCTCCTTGGAGGACGCCCCATAACACTTCAAATGGTTCTGTGTCACCGTCAACAGTAGACACAAATGTTGTTGAACCATCGTATACTGATCTGATTGCTGCAATAATTTCATCAGGAATCCCATATAATGAAAGTATGCTGAACATACGTGAGCGAGAGACTGAATCAAAGGCCTTGAAGAAGTCAACAAAGATAACAGCCAGATGCCTGTCTTTCTTTTTTGATAACTCTTCAATTATCCTTCTAAGTGCCAAAATGGGCTCCATGGTCCCACGACCTTTACGGAACCCATTCTGATTTCCACGGAGCAGTCTCACAATGGGATCCCTGATGCGATTTAATAGAATCCTATTGTATAGCTTTGCAGCAATCGAGATCAATGAGATTCCCCGAAAAGAACCATAGAGTGTTAGGTTGCCCTTCTTGGGAACTGGCACCAACTTATTTGTTTTCATTTCTTGTGGGACTCTTGTTGTTCGGTACATGTCTACTATGATGGGATAGATGAGCTTTAATCACTCAGGTATTTTAAAGACCTCAGGGGGAACACCATCTACTCCACTGGCACGATTGGTCTTAATGCTCTTTGCAGCAGCCTTCACTTCTGCAAAGGAGATATCGCCAATGGGAATATCTGGGAGTACAGACTCAGACACTTTTACTTATATAAAGTTATCAGGCAATACGAGGAGAATATGAGGAGCTTTTCAAAGTGGGCTTTCCAACCATTGAGGCAATCGGCTGGTGATTCAGCCTTAACCTTGGTGGTTGGTTGGCTTTTCCGCCCAGTAAGCAGATTGATCGATTTCCATGCCTGGGATGATTGCCTGCTGTCGTCAGCATCATCTATGGACTCCCATATAAGAGTACTGGTACTACTATAGCCATAAATAATCCAACCTTAAGGTTCCGTTTTATTCTATGTGCAACTGTGTCACCCAAATGTCATGAGTGATAGGGAGTTGTGGCGGCGCAATTTTGTCGACAAGCCGGCACAGCATTCTTAAAAATGCAGCTACAATGCTGCATGCGGATCCTAGTAGTAGTAGTAGAACGGGGCTTAACACGATTAAACTAAAATATTTAATGAGAGCATAGATAGATAGATTTATTTATACATTATGTAAAAACAATAACAAATACACCAAACAATGTACCGGTATAAAGGTATTGTCCAACATAACATATAGGATTACCCCTAAAGCTTTGCAGCTTATTTCCAAGGGGGTCCTTTATGTTACTTGGTTACAAATACAATATTACACTACGCTAACCTAAAACCAATATAAAACGTAATTACACTATGTACATGTACAACTTTACCGAGAGCGTGACAATGCCCGACTCAACGATAAAGATACACAAGGTACAGAACAATTTATTATAAAACGTAATTACAGTATAAATAGTAAATAATTAATAAACTAATAACTTACTGTAGGACTATTGTACCTATTTTTACATTGCACACGGAGGTGAGATTTAACTGCTGATTTAAAAGAATGTTGATTATTTAGGTTTTTAATTTCATTAGGCAGAGCGTTCCAATTTTTTATGCCGTTAAAAAAGAAAGTATCAGATTCAAAGGATTTACAATTCGGGAGGTAGAAGTTTGAAGCACTGGCTCTGGTACTGTAAGAGTGTGTATCGCGTACTCTGTTGAATTTTTGTTTTAGGTAATTGGGACATTTACCATTATACACTTTATGCACATGGTTAAGGCGTAGCTGCTTAACTCTACTATCTAAGTTAAGTAGTCCAGATTCAGAAAAGTCATCTGGAGTTAGGTGGTGCCTAGGTTTGTAGTCTTTAATAAATCGTACTACTTTATTCTGAGCTACTTGTAATTTACATTTAAGCTGTTTGGTTAAGCCTTCATACCAAGAAGAGCACGCATAGTCCATGTGACACTGTATTAAAGAAGAGCAAAGTAACTTGCGGGAGTCGGTGTTCAAACTATTTTTATTTCTGTATAGAAACCTAAGCCTACTGTTAACTTTCGAGAAAATATTTTTCACTGTACTTTCTCCTGATAAGCAGTTATCCAATGTGGCGCCTAAATATTTAACTTCCTTTTTATTTTCAATCTTATGTCCATTACTAGTGACTTCAAACTTAGTTACCTTCTTTAACTTTCTTTTGGAACCAAACAAAATACTTTCAGTTTTACCGTAGTGAATGGATAGCTTATTATCAACCAACCACTCATTACAGGATTCTAGAACTGCACTTAACTTTTGGGAAATATGGATAGGATCTTTATGAGAGAAAATAAGAGCACTGTCGTCGGCATATAAAATGAGTTTAAAATCGGGATCTATACTACTTATCATATCATTTACATAGCATACAAAAAGCAGAGGACCTAATATACTACCTTGCGGTACACCACAGGTAATCTCTTGTACAGTAGACTGCGATTTGCTAATGACTACAGTTTGACCTCTGTCTGACAGGTAGGACTTGAACCAGTCTATAGAACCTACACCCATCAGGCCTAACTTACCAAGCAGAATTTCGTGATCTACAGTATCGAAAGCCTTTTGTAGGTCCAACATTACCATACCGGTATATAAACCCTTTGCGTTATTACATCTAATTGTATCAGTTAAGTTAATAAGACAGGTGTCTGTAGAATATGATTTACGAAAACCGGACTGAAGTTCATAGATCAGATTTAGCCTACTAAGATGTGCCTCCAGCTGTAGAAAAACAGAACGTTCTAGAATTTTAGATACAATACTTAAGATACTAACAGGTCTGTAATTACAGGGTTCTACTTTGCTATTCTTTTTATACAGAGGAACAACCTTAGCTAATTTCAGTTCGTCTGGTACTACATTATCTACGATAGAGTAATTAATAATAAAAGTAATAGGCGCTTTAAGTACTTCAGCACCATCCTTAAGAAAACGGGCAGGTATTAGGTCTAGACCGGTACTTTTTGAGGCTGATAGGCTAAGTAGATTTTTAAAAACGAAATCCTCAGAAACGGGTTTTAAAAATAACTTTTCTGAATTTTGTAACTTTTCTAAATAAAAATTATTTAGAGTTTCGGACCCTATACTATATTTATTACTTGATAACGGTAATTTCTTAACTAAATTAGAGGCAACATTAGTAAAATAATTATTAAATAAATTACTAACTAGAGTATGATCATGAATCAGGTCACCGTTATCTTGCAGAACAATATTCGATTTAGATTTAAGGTTTTTATAACCTAAAGATTTTAGGGTAGACCATAGACTTTTTGGATTATCTTTATTCTCACTTATTTTGTTGTACAAATATTCAGATTTAGCTTTTTTTATTTCCCGTTGGACAAGGTTTCTATATTTGCAGTAATTATTATAATCAGCTAAAACACGGTATTTCCTAAATTTATACAAATAGTTATCTCTTTCTCTGATATTACTAAGAATACCCGAGGTCATCCAGGGCTCAGTGCGTTGTTTAAGACTAATTTCTTTAATTGGTGCTACAGTATTAAGTGCCTTTAAAAATATATCTTTAAAAACAGTGTACGCAAGGTTAATGTCAGCGGCCTTAAAACAGGGTTCCCAGTCAGAATTAACTAACAAACTTAAAAAGCGTTCCTTGCTGTAATTTTTCATAGACCTAACTGTTACTGTTTTATGATCCCCGAAAAAAGATTTTTGTGTCTTTCTTGTGCAAAAAACTATAAAATGATCGCTTAGACCTATAGGTAAAACCCCAGATTGAGAAATAATATCGGTATTATTACAAAGGATGTGATCTAGTAAAGTAGAAGTTTTACTGGTAATTCTGGTAGAATCTCTAATAATTTGTTTTAAACCAAACAAATTTAAAATACTTTGGTACTGCTTACAAATGGGGGATGCTTTGTGATGGTAACAGATATTAAAATCACCTAAGAAATATATTTCACAGTCTGACCTAAGATTACATAAAATTGTATTTTCAAAATTTTGCAAAAAATCTGATTGTTTAGGGGGCCGATATAAAGTACCGATTAAAATAGGTTTAGTTTTAGGAAGTAAAAGTTCCACCAGTAAAACTTCGTCACAAGTCTCTAAATCTTCCCTACGATTAAAAGCTAAATCACATCGAATGTAAGTACAGACACCACCACCGTGTCTGTCCCTATCCTTACGTAAAACTACGTAATTATCAATATAAATTTCTCCATCAGAAACACTATCATCGAGCCAAGTTTCAGAGATTGTTAAAACTGCTGGGTTGGATTTATTGATTAAAATACGAATTTCGGAAAGTTTTGGAAGCAGAGATCGTGCGTTTAAGTGCAAAAAATGCAGACCTTTTTTCTTAAAAAAATTAAAAGTTTCACTCTCAGCATCACTTGGAGTTTGCAGAGGCGATGTGAGAAATGAATCGTCGGTTTCTGATTCTAAAATTGTATTATGAAAGGGAAGTTCGGTAAAAATACAGCTATTGCAGAGAAAACTTGGTTCAAGATTGTTTCTGGTGGAGAATAAATTACTGCGTTTCCTACGGTAACATTTTAAATGTACAAATGTGTCACAACTCTCGCATTGGACGATCTTACTCCGAGAGTTTGTTCCTCGTTGACAGACGGGACAGTTGATCTTCGGGGCCCGCGTCCTGCTGGGTCCTGGGTTGGTCTCAATATCCCCAGCCAGAGACAGTAGACAGAGTTTAGCGATTAGGCCTCTAGATCGTGGAGAGGAGACTGTAAAAGCTTCTGTGGGATATAACTGGCCCTTTTGCTTCGCAATCCAGTTTCCCCCCAGGCGCTGGAATACTCTAAAAAGGTTCTCTAACTGTATATATATTCCCCTCGCCCGCAAGGTACCGTTACAGGTGTTTTAACGGACATAAAAGTCATTCTGCTATATACGTGTTTTGGCGGACATGGTAAGGCAAAAAAGCCTGCAATGCACCAACTACCTTTCACAGCTTAGCCGTGATGATTCATATTACGACATCTAACAGCTGGTTGCTGACATGGAAACAGCCATTGGACGCGTGGTTCTTTGTTTGGCTTGAGCCAATCAGAGCGATTTTTCCTGTCGACGTGTAGCTTTTCGGCCGATCATAAGGAGAGTGTTCTGTCTTACTGTTTTCACCTGATACTTTGTTGTTATTGCTGTCTAAGCCAGAAACACCGGCTCTAGAGTTAATTCTTTTCATACTTTAAGAAGAAACATTAGTAGGCTTAAATTATAGAGCGTATGACTGTTATCAGTCAAATCCATTCACAATTCAATACTTTGTTGTTATTACGGTTCAACATACATTATTATACTGCTATTTACTGTTGTGTTTGGTTGAATATTATTTGGAGAACATATATAAAGAACCCAAATTTCCCAATTTTCTTGATACACTACAGGTTAGAGAGACGGGTTATATATAGTGATTGCGACTTATATTGTTGTGGTTTGTAGTGAATTTAATGCTATTTGATAAGCACTACATTGGTCCGTTGCTATTCCCTTTATATATGATAAAATACATTGACGGGCGGCAAATTAGTGAGCAGTATTGTGTGTTACCGGTAGTGTGCATGATTGTGACCGATAACTAAGCATTTCCTAAAGAATGCGCCTCATACGTGAATCTTAAGCCTTACCGACTTGCCGTTGTGACTAGTATAAGTCATATCTCTGTTTACTTAGATAGAGCGCCACGTCCTAAAGGAACTGTTAATATTTCCCGAAAGTGAATAATATTAGTCAGAAATTAATTATTAACGATCAATCGAATAATACAATACCGTAAGCTTCACTGCAATAATAATCTAAGCCGACAGAATCCAGCCTCCCGGGATTATCCAGCGGGTGAATGGACGCGCACTAGGCTGGCTTCTGCTAATGTTGTGTTTATTGGTATTAAATATTTGTCATCTTCTAAAGTATATTTATAAATCAAAAGACATATAAATTTTGGCAGGTTAAACTGCTAAAGGTCTTCAAAAGCGCGTACAATAACAGTCATTGACTTTATTGCAGTAAGCAATAAAGTTGAAAGTACCAATCGACCGGTAAACCTGAACCGGCACTTCTGTAGGTCCGTAGGCCCAACTGCCCTAACCGGTACTTCCAGTATAAGTACATTAGTATTATTCGATTTTGATTATAGTATACCGGTAGGTCTTAGTATTTAATCAGGGAACGGCCGCCCTGATTTTTATTTGAGATTCTACTTATTTCTGTCGGTTTTATTTACTAGTAGGCTAATATTGAGCAGAAGGCGTGTGACCCTGCTCAGATTGTTCAGATAATTGTAGGCTGAGCTACTGTCTGACTGTTGTTGGGTTTGGAGAGATTACGGCGTGTGTAGAGTTTGTCTGATAAAGTGCTGTTAGTAAGTTGGGGCAGCCATATGCTGCAAGGTCAATCCCCTCTTAAAGAATAAGTCGTACTACCGTGTTAGAACGCATACTAACTAGCTATTTCAGAATCTGCATATACTGTAGTTTATTTAGGCTTGATCGTAGTCTGCCAGCGTTTTGGCCTGTGTTTGTTTGTGTGGTCTGTTCAGGTACCGTAATAGTTATTACTCAGATATTTTGTAGGCTGGATTGTAGTCTAGCTATTATTAGGTCTGAAGAGATTGCTGCGTGTGTAGAGTTTGTCTGATAAAGCTCCGTTAGTAAGTTGGGGCAGCCATAGCGGTAAGGTCTATCCCCTCTTAAAGAATAAGTCGTACTACCGTGTTAGAACGCATACTAACTAACTATTTCAGAATCTACACGTACGGTAGTTTATTTAGGCTTGGTGGTAGTCTGCCAGCGTTTTGGTTTGTATTTGTTTGAGTATTCTGTACGGGTAGCGTAATATTTATTATTCAGAGTTTATGCGATTATTCGCAACATTCATGTCCCCAAGTTTATTCCTACAGTAATTGTGTTTGTTACACATACCGTTATAGTTAAATTAACTCCGGTACTACACGGGCTGCTTGGCGTAGGTAAAGACTGGTGACTTTGTGCTTCGGTCATTCCAGCAGATGCCGTGGTTCTTTTAACTGTTCAAGTATATTTAACTACTGATTATTTGTTATACCGGTACTTGTACCTAATTTAGGGTTTAGTGTACAGTGCTTTCCGAAGTAATTAGTGTAGGCAGTATATTTGTGTTGTAAAGTGGTTGATAGGCACATTCGTTAGCTCTATTAGCTTCTGGGTAGGAACAATCCGTGATACATAACGTAGTACCTATAGCGATACGGTTATAGGTCGTCAGGCGGTGGTATTTTCCTATCTGGACAACGCAGTATATTTACTACTACTTATTATTTCAAATACCGTAGTACCCTGTCCGTTGTAATAACCAGAATTCTAACCCTTTGTTAGGCTGGTTTGTAGACTTCCTGTAAAATTACCCTAAAAATCTCGTACGTAATATTTTTGTTGTGTTTAACTAGAGATTTAATCTCACCCGTATCGTAAGTAATTTGTAGTATTAAGTAACTTAGGTAAATTAGAATTATCAGTTTTAGTGTCAAATAAATAGCACTTCACTGAGAGCGCACAGCTTCTGTGTAGTGACTCCCCCAGAAATAATAACATTTATTTCAAATATTGACAAAACCCTTTTAAACGGGTATATAAATATTATAAATCAACTCAAACGATTTATAAATAGTAGGCCTGCCATACAACAACTAGGTCTCAATATCAGTTGGACTGCTGCTTAAACAACGGTAATAAAGTAAGTTAAAGTAACCAAGAAACCCTAAAATATTCAGAAATTCAATTATTCTAAAATAATTGACATACCGGTATTTACCATAGGCTTATTATATTTATTTCTATAAATTTGTGCTGAAATCATACCGGTACTCTGTAATTAATTATAGTCCAGAATTATACTTATATACTATAAGTGTAGGCTGTATACCGGTATTCACGATAGGCCTATTATATATTTATATATTTGTGCTAAAATTATATACCGGTACTCTGTGACAAATCTAGTCTGTAATAATACTTATATATATATTATAAGCATACCGGTATTCTAATATATTATATATATATCACGCTACACTGAGTAGCAGTATCGGTAATTAATTACTAGGCTAACAGTGATACTGAATTACTAGACTTGCTTTAACTGTAATATAGCAGTAGGCATTCAACTGTACAATCAAACATGGCTGACACAAGGCAAACTCTGTCAGATAGTCTCCTAGAAACAACAGCCTGTTTCTCAGATCAAAGTGTAGAGAATCCCAGACCGAGGTCTGAAACCCCTCATACTGTAAGAAGTGCAACCCCTGCAGTGGTTGTGTCAGAACCTAGGTTGGTAGAAAAGATTTCGCAATTTGCAAAGTTAGTGAAGCGCCGTTGGTCTGCCATAGGCACTCGGGCCCAAGTCAAGCGGGATCAAGAAGAAGCTATAAAACAGCAGCAACCTCCTAGCCAAGAACCGGGTCCTCAGCGGTCCGATAGCTCCAGTAGTTCGGATACTGTTGAGCGGACGCCAGAACGCGGAGCGAAGATGGCGGATACGGTTTATGATGGGCGGCCAGCCTGTGGGGAATCAACCGACGCCACTTCTCCTCAAGTGGAAAGTGAGGTGGAAAGCGAAGTGGAAAGTGAGGTGGAAAGCGAAGTGGAAAGCGAGGTGGAAAGCGAAGTGGAAAGCGAATTAACATCAGCAGAGAAGCCGCGAACTAGAGACGCTATCGACATTTATTTGTCCGACTATCAGCGATTCCTAGGAGACGAAGAGTTGAGGAGACGGCTGTCTGGACTTTCCCCTAATAGTGAAGGAACCAAGCTTGTGTTGGACGCAATCGATGCCGAAATGTTAGCTGCAAACCAAGCTGAATGTGATGAAAAACTCCGCCTCGTTAGAGTCCAAGAAGAACAAGTAAAGAAAAAAGCGATAGAGGACAGAAAGGCAATAGCAGCAGCAAGAGCGGCGGCAGAAGCAGAAGCAGACAGAAAGGCAGCAATGGCATTGGCAGAAGCAGAACAGAGAGCGTCTGAAGAGACCACCCAAATGGAGTTGGAAAATCTGCAAGAGACGCAAGACAGTATAAATAAACAGTTTACTGCTAATCAAATGCAGATGATGAGAAAATCTACTCCCAAGCGCCAGGGATACACATCCTCGGAGGAAGGCGAGACCACCGATCCTGAAGGCGGAGGAAATAGATCTCGTCTAAACAGACGTAGAAAAACATCTTACCGTCACAAATTGCCTGATTTGCCCCCAGCTGTCAGAAGACAACTAGCTAGCACAGACTTAGGTAGTACAGAACCTACAGACCAAACCATTCAGGTCAAAAGACTACCTACAATAGTTGATGAGCCTGAAATAATTAGGCCTGTCGTTCCCCAAGTCACTTCTGTGCTAGAGACCCCTGCACTTCCAGAGCTTAACTCTAAATTCCCTTTACACAGTACTACACTGCCTGTACCCGGTGGAACAGTCCATGCAAATACCCCTGTCCAGATAGCAGAGAGAGAAATCAATAATTTGTCTCCCGTCGTCCCGCGTCAGCCCGCTACTATGTTGGCGACTCCCGCTTTGGCGGTTGAGTGGGTGGAAGAGGGACGGCGGGGGATGAATCTCCTGCTGGGACAGATGCAGGAGACTGTCCACCAACTTAAGGGAACAGTGAGGGAAGGTAGAGCAGAGTTGCAAGAAGTGCAGCAAAGTATCGCACTAGAACGCGACAAATTAGTCAATATCCAAAAGGGCATACCAATACCCCCTGTAACATTGTGTCAACCTGTTAGGTCTGAAGTATTACATGCGCAAGGTGTGGAGCCTACACGCATCTATACTGCTAGTGAAGTAGAAACTCCTATAGCAAACCCTATTAAGGGTGATTATAGACCTGTTATTAATGATATTCCCTATAGACCTGATAATGATCCGAGAAATTTATATACCGATAATTCGATATTAAATAACACGATGGCCCAAGAAAGCTTTACGCGTCAGATGGCTAGAACAGAAGCCCGCCAAGCGGTCAAAGTGGGAGAGATCGTCAAATTCAATGGAGATGAGATGAAATGGTTACCTTTCAACGGATATTACAAAGATAGCATACAGAACTCTGTACTATCTAACGGAGAAAAACTTAGATTCCTCATCAAGTGCTTGGAAGGACCTCCCAAGTTAATGGCGTTAAAGTTTATTGGACATCCAGATGGATTAAGACAAGTTTGGGATACATTAAACATCAGGTATGGTAACAAGGATAACATAGCTAAGTATTTGTATGCAAAATTAGTAGCCCCCCGACACTTCCTTAGTAGCGGGATTATAGAGTTTTCCGATGAAATTCAAGAGATCTGTAGACAACTGGACTGGTTAGGTAAGTCGCATGAATATCAGAGTTCCATGGTCATTGGAGCCGTAGTCTCTACTTTACCAAAGGGTGGAGTATGTACGCGCTGGGACAAGAAAGTGTTGTACATGAATGAACAACAACGCCGAAGCCCTACCATGGCTGATCTCATGTCCTTCTTAGATAGTGAAGTAAAATTACAACTCATAAGGCAGTCCAGAGAGAAAACATCGGAAAATAAGGTAAGTGAGAAACCCGTTTCTAGGAGAAGGATAATACCAGTGTGTTATACTGACGACGGCGAAAGCCAAGCTTCTCAAGAAGAGGACAGCGGGAAAGACACCGAACGATCTTACTATGACAACAAGACCTATAAAGACGTAAGTAAATACAAGTCTCGAACCAGTGACAGGAGAGAACAGGTAACAACAACTCCTCCTACGTCTCCTAAGAGAATTCACGGAAGAAAGCCCGAAGAAAGAACGAGAGTGCAGAACGTTAACCAAGTTAAGGTGAGTGACATCAAACCAAAATGTGCGCTGTGCGACGGGCCCCACCGTTTGAGTGCGTGTGCAGAATTCCTAAAGAAATCCATGGCAGATAGACGTGGAGTCCTGTGGGATAAGCGGTTATGTTATAACTGTCTCAGACGCGGACACCAGCGGCGAACCTGTTACTCTGACGCAAGGTGTGCTAAGTGCGGCGCGAAACATCATAGCTTGTTGCACACGGAATTCGAACGAAACAGCCCGAGTCAGGTAAGTGAGCCCAAATCACATGTCCAATTCAGTGATGTGAACGACACTGACCAAAGTTCTGAGTGGGAAGGATTCTATACGGACGAATTCTCCGATGCCAACGAATCCTGTTATCTAATAAATACCGCAGTGTATCGAGCACTTACTTACGAAAAGGATATCAACGATGAGTTTCCCCCAACTACTTTCGCCAAACAACCATCTTGGAAAGCTCCAGCTTCCAACGTAGGAATCAGAGAATTTCCTGTAGTTCAAGTAAGAGTTCACGGTCTTAACAAAAGCTACATAGTGAACGCCCTCCTTGACTCCGGCAGCACAGGAACATTCATCGATCAAGAACTAGCCGAAGATATCTTTGCTGGACAACCCAAATTCCAAACTAAGTTGAATATGTCCGGAATTATGCAGGTTTGGAAATCTACCATAACGGCAGATTACTATGTAGGTGCGTTGTCCACTCCCCAGGATAAATTAGGAGCACAAAGTATAAGGTCAGTAAAAATGGTGGCTATAAAGAACTTCGCTACTACCCAAGCAGAACTTTATAATTGGGACGAGGATGAGAGCATCCAACATCTTAAGATACCTCGATTCCAGACAGATTATCCTGGAGTGCAAATACTCATCGGCCAAAACGCGCATGAGGCGCTCGAGACATTGGAGAAACGGCCTACTCAACCGCAGCCACTACAAACCTATGCGGTAAGAACTAGAGTAGGTTGGTACTTCACTGGCCCTTCCCGTAGAACTCTCAAAGAGAGATTACCTCAACAACAGGTATACCAAGTAAAGGAATGGGAAGTGGAGAGCAGTGAGGTGGACGACCCAACTGAGGGAACACCATACTCCTCAGATAATGACGATATTAACTCCAATGTAGATCAATGGAGACATTGCCTTGGGACGATTAATCCAGCCGACATCGCTTCCAGAGGAGCAACTCCTCAAGAACTGATAGATACTCCAGGCTGGTTAGGTGGATCCGACTTCTTGGGTAAAGAAGAAGAAGAATGGCCTCCTCATCTTACCACGGCGGAGCGTAGACAGGCCAAGGGAGCGGAGAAAGTAACGCAACAACTCAATCGCCCAGCTAGTCGTTTATGTTTACTGGAAAGAAACAGAGAACTGTCCGGAAACTATGGAAGGCAAGATACTCTTCCTACGACCACTTCCCTAATCCGACAAATATCTAGGGACTCCATAATGTAATAACATATGGAGTGGGCGTGTGACTATATCATTTTATATTTGTTTTTATTTATATTTATGTATGTATTATTATGTAATTTTATTATAATCGTTTTCTTTAATTTTATTTAGTAGAATGTTATTTTAGTGATTATTTAGTAGATTAGTGCAATATATTAGTGTTTATTACGTACGTAATTACTTATAATATATATTTAATGCGACGGCGAGAAAATAATTATTTTTCTCTTTCCTTACTGTCCGTATCATATTATAAATACGTGACTACAGTAAGATGAAATGTCCATACTTATTAAAGTACAATAAAGCCACTACTATATTCAAGTATTATTGGTAGGCAGAGTATTAGGAATGCAAAGTTCAGATCCTCGGGTCTCGGCTAAACCATTTTGTTGACAAGCCGGCATAGCATTCTTAAAAATGCAGCTGCAATGCAGCATGCCGATCCTAGTAGTAGTAGTAGTAAACCAAGCTCTGGGTAGACCTTGGAAACGACTTGCCTCTTCACACTGACATTGCTTCGTGCGATATTGCTCTTCTACCTTATATTAAATAATACTTATAGTAGCGTGATGTCCCTCTAACAGTAGCGTAAAACGCAAATAAATCTGTTAAACTTTTTGACCATCTGTAATTCTAGTCGATTAAGATATCGCGGCACCCACCGATATACTTGAAAGACAAATTCTAGAATCAGTGGTTAACGTCCCCAGACAAGTTCTGGAATAAATCGGTGCCCATCTTAAATATTAATTTAATATTTATTAAAATCTGTAAAATTCAGATCCGTTAACAATTCTAGTCGATTAAGATATCGTAGCACTTACCGATACTCTTAAAAGACAAATTTCATAGAATTAAGGATCCTATGTCCCCAGACCTGCTCTGGAATCAAATTGTGTCAATTTTAACATCAAATAATAAAATTCACGGGAATAAATTTAAATTCATATTTTAAATGAATTTCATAAATTGTCATTTTGTACAATTTATAACATTCCCAAAATTCCAGTAATTAATAGATCATGGGAGCGGAGATTCATATTGAGTGTATTAGAGTGTGAGAATCTCCAACATATAGTCAATAGCCGATAAAATTAATAAAATCATGCATAAAGAGGATATTGACAATTAAAGAATTATTATTAAATAGCATCCCAGATCTGTATGCATGAGAATTACCCTAATTCTACCGCTAGCATTCCATAATGTCACCATAGCAACACCCACGCTAGAATTAGAAGCAAGTTAAGAAAACAATAGAAAGCTTGTCACCTTGCATAGCATAGAGAATACATAGCACGCTGTTAGTATCCAAGGATACACAGTAATAACGTGACATTCTGGAAGGCACTGACTAACGGACAAATGGCCTGTATGTGTACAATTGGTGACAGTTGTGTGGAATTTGTGCGTTTGTAGGCGAATGTTACTGCTAAGGTGTGTTTACAGTAGCTAGTCGCAATTGTGAAAGTAACCCAACTCTCCTATAGAAAGAACCTAAAGTGGATTCAAGCCTTTGGGACGGACAGTGGAGTGACTTGTGCCAGTTATCGTTGTCGTACTGTTGCTACATGTTGGCGTAAATACCGCGACAACGGTACATCGGCGCTGAGGATCCCACTGTCCGTGGGCAAAGAGAGGTAGGCAGCGACGTCCGCTCGCCTAAACATAAACTCATTTCGATATTAACAAACTCAGATAGCAAATATGACGGAGTTGATAGAAGATGATCTTGGTATCAGGGAGCGATATACTCTACCTTTACAAGCATTTGTGGATAGCTTGATACGCGGTGAAACCGATCCAACCATTACGGAGGACGATGGTCGTTATATCGAACCGCCGACGTCCCAAGAGCAACTTACGCGTGAATTGGACTATCGAAAATTCACCGCTCGCTATACGCATCGTAATAATACGTATGTGGACCTCCTAACTACCGGCCATCCTATCGATTTACATGATACGGACGATGTAGACACCGAAAGGGAAATGGTTCTATTTAAATATCATACCCAGCGGCGTCGTAACGATAAATCGAGAATAGATCACGAAAATTATATTCGTAACAGACTGGGAAGACGAACCAATATGCATAGAATCTGAGGAGATTCAGCCTATCGCGCTCGGAACAGCGACAACGATTACATCCTAGAATGGTATCAAGGTCCACAGTGTCTCACTGCGTACGATTATCGCCATGCCAACTATGTTTCTCGGCAACGTTGTCGGTTATGCGCATCGAGAGACCATGTTACGCCCATGGACACAAACGTCCGCTGTTCCTATTTCCACGAACAACCGACGATGGAAATTTATTGCGCGTATTGCAGATTTAATAATTTGCATATTTTTGCGGTTTGCCCTCAATTTATGACTCAATGTCATCATTGTCAATTAAAAGGACACGCCAGCTTTGATTGTCCCTTTAATCATGATTTAGAGAGCGTAGACGAAATGATTGTACTACGTTATATCAGAGCTTGGGAAGCGAACGCTGATTTACATTGTGATTCACGCCATCGCTATTACCCTGGACGCGCTTACGAAGGAGTTTATGCGTTCCATCCTTATTTGTTTGCCTCCGCCGAGCAGAAATCACGCCTATCAAGTTATGAACTATTGAAGCGCGTTGGAGAATGTATTTCAACCAAATATGTACGCAAATTTCTCAGGAGCATTAATCCGAGTGACATCAATTCGTACAACTTAATAAACTTCATCCGTCAAGATCCGGCCTATGGAGACTTATTTGTCAACTCACACCCCGAGTTACAAGAAGTATATCGACGGCCTTACGAGTACAGAGCCCGCGAACGCGAGTTGGAAAGAACCATTAAACCAAGGAAGTTTCTAACTGCCTATGGTCCACCCACGGCCCTCGTTCAGACCACTCGTAAAGGACCCGTAAGAGCGGCTGTCTTGAAACGAGCTCTCAAAGCCGTTAGACCCCTCTCACCTGACGTTGATGTCAATCAACCCGGTACTTCGACTGGCGGATACACCGACCATAATCCTACACCCTCTGATGCAATCATATTGCACCCTTCACCCAGGAGTTATAGCCCTCCTTGTAAAGTGGCTCGCCCCAAAGAGGAAAGGACTCTGGCTAGCTTTAAAAAACTGCGTAAACGCCGTCCGCGCAAGAAAGACTAACTGTTTAGAGTATTTACGTATATTAGAAACTGTGATTTTGTATATTGTATAGACTCAAATCCCATTTTCTGGGAGCGGTGTAAAAGCTTCTGTGGGATATAACTGGCCCTTTTGCTTCGCAATCCAGTTTCCCCCCAGGCGCTGGAATACTCTAAAAAGGTTCTCTAACTGTATATATATTCCCCTCGCCCGCAAGGTACCGTTACAGGTGTTTTAACGGACATAAAAGTCATTCTGCTATATATGTGTTTTGGCGGACATGGTAAGGCAAAAAAGCCTGCAATGCACCAACTACCTTTCACAGCTTAGCCGTGATGATTCATATTACGACATCTAACAGCTGGTTGCTGACATGGAAACAGCCATTGGACGCGTGGTTCTTTGTTTGGCTTGAGCCAATCAGAGCAATTTTTCCTGTCGACGTGTAGCTTTTCGGCCGATCATAAGGAGAGTGTTCTGTCTTACTGTTTTCACCTGATACTTTGTTGTTATTGCTGTCTAAGCCAGAAACACCGGCTCTAGAGTTAATTCTTTTCATACTTTAAGAAGAAACATTAGTAGGCTTAAATTATAGAGCGTATGACTGTTATCAGTCAAATCCATTCACAATTCAATACTTTGTTGTTATTACGGTTCAACATACATTATTATACTGCTATTTACTGTTGTGTTTGGTTGAATATTATTTGGAGAACATATATAAAGAACCCAAATTTCCCAATTTTCTTGATACACTACAGGTTAGAGAGACGGGTTATATATAGTGATTGCGACTTATATTGTTGTGGTTTGTAGTGAATTTAATGCTATTTGATAAGCACTACATTGGTCCGTTGCTATTCCCTTTATATATGATAAAATACATTGACGGGCGGCAAATTAGTGAGCAGTATTGTGTGTTACCGGTAGTGTGCATGATTGTGACCGATAACTAAGCATTTCCTAAAGAATGCGCCTCATACGTGAATCTTAAGCCTTACCGACTTGCCGTTGTGACTAGTATAAGTCATATCTCTGTTTACTTAGATAGAGCGCCACGTCCTAAAGGAACTGTTAATATTTCCCGAAAGTGAATAATATTAGTCAGAAATTAATTATTAACGATCAATCGAATAATACAATACCGTAAGCTTCACCGCAATAATAATCTAAGCCGACAGAATCCAGCCTCCCGGGATTATCCAGCGGGTGAATGGACGCGCACTAGGCTGGCTTCTGCTAATGTTGTGTTTATTGGTATTAAATATTTGTCATCTTCTAAAGTATATTTATAAATCAAAAGACATATAAATTTTGGCAGGTTAAACTGCTAAAGGTCTTCAAAAGCGCGTACAGAGACCCAAGATCTTTTTCCCCGACGAGAGCAGTAGAGGCTAAATCCACTCGTCGACCACATCTCCGTCGATTCGGCGCGGCAGTTCGAAACGGTAGCGACAGGGTGTTCCGCAAACCAGTCCAATACGGGTATTGGGTGGGTTGCAGGGTTACCCCGCGGATCGGATGGTTCTGCCACAACGAAACGACCCAGAACGATGAAAACTGTGGAGATTAAGAGCGGGGACATTGTGCTGTCTGGCTGTAGTCTGACTCAGGGATAAAAACTGTATAGGCCTAGTACCGGTATCTTTCTTGGTCTTATTGTCGGCAGGCCTACAGAGTCATCGGAAACCTCAAGTCCGATTATTTAGAGTTTGCAGAGCATGCACGTGTTACCAACCCAACCCACCCCCCTGAGGCCTTAGGATAGTGAAAATTAAGAAAATATCTGTAGAATTATATTAATAATAATAATGTATAACCTATAATTAATATTAATTATATTGCCGCCGTTGTTCTCTTTCCTGCGTGTTTATATTTTTTAACTTTCTTTAACAGTTTCTTAATGGGATTCTTCATAGTATATATACAGTACACTCAGTAATGTTAATAAAATAAATCAAGAAACAGCACTAAAGACATAATGTTTACTACAGCATTATTTTTGTAAAGATAATATTCAGTTTTTCCATTTTTTTTTAATTGTATCCTATCCTTTTTTTCCTTTTTTTTTGAACTGCATCCTATCTTTATTTCCTTTTTTTAACTGCATCCTACTGTATCCTTTTTTTCCTTTATTTTTGAAAATATGAAATCCTTTTTCCTTTTTTTTCTTGATTTTTTTGGCTGGGAGGGCTGATTTAGTAAAAATTGGTAAAGAACGATGCACGTTATGAATCATAGGTGTTGAGGATGTAGTTTTTAATTTTAGTTTTGAATTGTGGCAGGGAAGTGCATTGTTTAATATCCGTCGGAAGCTCATTCCATAATGCAGGGCCTTGGTACACCGCTCTTAGCTAATGCTGTTTTATATAGGGGCAAGTGATGATTAGCAGCATTTCTTGTTGGATAAGAGTGTACCTGTCGATTGAGTATCAGTTTGGAACTCAATTCTGAGGGTAGCTTCACCGGGGATGTTCTATGTTTATAGATTAATATGACACATTGTAACCGATAGGAATCCTGAAGTTTTAGTACTTTTAAATATTTGAAAAGTGGTTCGGCGTGAACTGTTTTGGATTTCAGTGAGACGACACGTATTATTTTATTCTACAATTTTATCAATGGTTTAAGAGTTGACTCTGTCGCACTGAAACCCCACAGTATCAGACCAAAAGATAAGTAAGATGCCACTAGTGTATGATATAACATGAGACGTATAGTTTCAGGAATGAAATGTTTCAGTTTATTGATAATTCCAACGTTTTTAGAAATCTTTCTCCTTATATAATTAATGTGTGTTTTCCACTTTAAGTCGTTTGATAGCATAAGACCAAGAAACTTTATTGCGGACTTCAGGAATAGAGGCACTGGATATTTGTAGATGTGGTAAAATTAAATTTGATGGACGTTTCTGTTTGAATACCATGAAATTAGTTTTATCAATATTAAGCGTAACTTTATTTATTGCCAACCAATTAGTGACGTTTTTTAGTTCAATATTCAAGGTGTGGATAATTTCTGATACATTTTTACCTGAACGCAAGACATTGGTATCATCCGCAAAAAGTATGAAATTTAAAATTTTTGAACAATTAATGTCATTTATATATAGCAGAAATAGAATAGGACCTAGGATTGATCCTTGAGGCACACCAATGGTAATTGGGTTTCTTTGTTGAAGTAAATCCACCGTACTGAACATATTGAAAATTATCAGAAAGATAAATTTTAAACCATTCTAGTGGTTTACCCCGAATGCCGTAGTGTTCCATTTTTTGATACAAAATTGTGTGATTAACAGTGTCAAAGGCCTTTGAGAGATCAGGAAATACACCTACTGTAGTTAAAGCATTCTCTGCTGCATTCTATAATTCATTGAAAAGAAGTGCAAGTGACAGATCAATAGTGCCAGATACCTTTTTAAATATTGAGGGGTTCAATAGATCGGGGCCGATTGCTTTTTCGTTTTCAAGAGAAAAGACAATGTTATGTAGCTCTTCCTATGAAATAAGTAAATATGGAAAGTAACAATGAGTTGCACTGACCACCTGGAAGATATTTGTAAATCGATTCTGAGTTTGTGGGAATTTTATCTGCTAGTTTGTTGGCGAATGTTGAGTGGTGTTCATTAAAGCCATTAACAATATCACTCCCATTGTCTACAAGCCTTTTATTGATGAGAAATTACGAATTGACATTCGATTTATTTGATTTTTTGCTAGAAATTAGTGGGATAATTGGGATAGTTCTTTTTACAGAACACAGCAGAACACAGTAGAACACAGCAGAACACAATAGAATAAAGGCGGAACATAGGCGAACACAGCTGTAATTAAAATCTACAGCAAAAAATAACACACTTGGGAAAATACCGGACTTAATCATACAACTGTAAGATGTCAATTACATATTTAAATTAAATGGCGGTTTTCCATATCCTCCAAAATAAATTACTTCTCACTATCCTGCAACCATGGCAGCATGGAGAGTTGGTTAGTTCTACAGCAGTACAGTACCGGTAGCTGAGTAGGCCTATATCAGTACATTGGTAATATACTCTACACTGTGCCCGGTAATTGCTGGTAAATGCCTACATCTATCTGCCTGTACAATGTACAGTCTGTCAGTCTGTACATGTCTCTACAGCACTAGGCCTACTGCAGTATTGGAACAGGCTGACAAGCAGACTGCTGGACTTGTAACAGGTACAGGCCTAACCGAACAGCTGATCAGGCAACTCTGATCAGGTAATTTATTTTGGAGGATATGGAAACCGCCATTTAATTTAAATATGTAATTTACATCTTACAGTTGTATGATTAAGTCCGGTATTTTCCCAAGTGTGTTATTTTTTGCTGTAGATTTTAATTACAGCTGTGTTCGCCTATGTTCCGCCTTTATTCTATTGTGTTCTGCTGTGTTCTACTGTGTTCTGCTGTGTTCTGTAAAAAGATATATCCGGATAATTGACATTCGATGTATTTGATTTTTTGCTAGAAATTAGGGGGATAATTGATAATTTCTTGAATAAATTACTAAAGTATTCCTTTTTTGCACAACGAAGTGGAGTTGTTAATTTGTTTTTGAATATTAAAAACTTATGCTTATATTCGAGTGTCCGAATTTTAATAAATTCGGCATATAATTTATGTTTTGTGCGAATTGATTTAAACAGTGATTCCGTGATCCAAGGTTTATCGGGGTTGATTATCCTTACTTTTTTGAGTGGAAAATGTGTTTCATATAATATTTGGTAGGAGGAGATGAAATTATCATGAGCAGACTCAGGATTGTTCGAGCCGAGCACATTATACCAACCTTCAGAATTTAGACTCTGAAGCGCTTGTTTAAATCGGTCCAGATTTATAGTTGATTGATCACGTCTGAAGAAACATTTATGGGGTGTAGCCTTCGTCGAATGTGGAATGTTACAAAAAGTAATTATGGGCAAATGATCAGAAATTTGTGCAAGTACAGTCCCTATCTCATTCTAGATACCGTTTCTCAAACTGGGTACCTTTTCTCTTACCTCACTCTTACTAACTCAAACCTGTCTGGTTTACTCAAACCCAACTCAAACTCGCGTAACCACCCACTGTGCACTGTGTAGCATTCATACAACAAGCTGTCTGTGTTTAATGGCCCACTCGCTTCTGTTATACTCTCGCTTCTGTTATACTCTGCCTACTGGGTTTGATGGTCTCCTGCTGTTATAACATTCCCTAAACTTGATTTGTTTGTGTGTAATTAACTCCAGTAGACAGTGAGAATTAAGTTGCAGACTCAGTGACTCAATTTATTTTTAAATTTCAGAATAAAAAAATTATATGTTAAATTATTAAACTGAAGATTTATAAATTTTTTATTACATTTATTAAGTATGTATGACTCATAACATATTAACGTTATTTTACATTAAAATATAATATAACCAACCAATTTTATATTTCTATTTTAATGTCGCGTATATTTCGCTAATGTTTCTAATGTTTAACTTTAATGTTTTACTAATGTTTAATTCTCTATTACATCGTCAACATAATTATTCGCAATACATCCGGGTGTGGGTATACCGGGCAAAGGTGCCAGAGGAAACCTCTGTAATTATAGACAGGGCCATATTTATGGGAGGGGGGGGGGGGTGTTGCGAGGTAATATGCACTAATAATTCTTAATTAACCATTAGATATTCAATATAATATTCACAACAATATTCCCAGAATAAAAACTTTCTCTACAAACAGACCGAGCCAGTGTGGTTTAGTTAACAACATACAATTAGTAAATCCCACAAAAGAACTGCGTGATTGACATGTCTTTTATGAGACACATGCAAGCCTACCTTTACCTCAAGAGCCCAAGCAACAGACAGAGGCCCCTGCCCTATGTGGTGCCTCACTCAACCAGAGTAATTATCCATCCCGTACAGGGAGAGTAATGCTGAGTATGGCACAGTTGGAAGTCAACCTAACTCAAACCATGGCGCCAGACTCTAGTTTGAGTTAGATTGAGCTGGCTGCATTGTACGCGCTTTTGGAAGACCTTCAGCAGTTTAACCTGCCAAAATTTATATGTCTTTAGTTGGTAAATTGACTTTATGAGATGACAAAGATTTAATACAAAATAAACACAACATTAGCCGAAGCCAGCCTATGCGCGTTCATTCACCCGATGGTTCCACCCGGGAGACTGGATTCGTATGCTTAGATTTATTGCAGTGAAGCCTACATGTATTATTCGATTGATCACTAATATATAATCTCTGACAAATATTATTCACTTTCGGGAAATATTAGCAGTTCCTTTAGGACGTGGCGCTCTATCTATGTAAACAGAGCTATGACTTATACTAAACACAACGATATGGCTTAGAATTCACGTATGAGACGCATTCTTTAGGAAATGCTTAGTTATCAGCCACAATCATACACACTACCGGTACCGCACAATACTGCTCACTGGTTTGCCGACAGTTACTGACTTTGATCACACATAAAGAGAACAGCAATTGACTCATGTAGTGGCTATCAAATAGCATTATATTCACTACAAACCACGATAACATAAGTCGCAATCGCTATGTAACCTGTCTCTCTAACCTGTAGTGTATCAAGAAGATTGGGAAATTTGGGTTATTTCTCGATATACTTCAACTAATAACATCCAACTAACTGACACAAATAATTACAAACAGTAAAGCAGTAAGACGGTAGGTTAAGATATGATGTGTTAAGATATGAACCAAACTTAATCAAACTGATAACAGTTATACGCTCTATAATCTTAAGCCTACTAATGTTTCTCATAAAGTCTGAAAACAAGTGATTCCAGAGCCGTTCTTGTGGCCTAGAATAAAACCAACTGTAAAAGCTTTTGTGGGATAACTGGTTCGTTTGCTTTGCTGACCAGTTCCCCCCCGGTCGCTAGAATACTCAAAAAGGGATCTATAGTTAAAATAGTGCAAGCTACCAGCTTATTGGCTGATTTGCTGTACGCAGGTATCTGGGCTCTGTTTAATCGGCCAACCAGCCTAGGAAGGTTGCGTCATAGCCCTGTTTTTGTATCTCCCAATAGAATTTGAGTTAGCCTTGATTTTGACCTATCACAGAGCTACTGAACTGAATTTTCCTATCTCACTGCTCTTTCTCTGTGTTGAACGGGAGCTTCGTGGAATAAGTGTAGTTGGTATCCTCGTATAGAGTAGTAGTCACGAGTTTTTCAAAGCCACGAAAGAACGGCTTTATAGTGTTTTGTGCTTTTCTGCTTTTTAGCTCAACACTAGTAGGTTTAATTATAAGGACATATATCCTTTAACGGACCGTCTAACGACTAACTGCCGGACCATACAAACTGCTGACAAATTGCAAACTCATAACAATCAGTGTTCAGTTGTTGTTTTATACTGCTATTTACTGTCAGTTCTTCATAATATGGTTGATGAATTATTATATTTGGAATAACGATAAATAACCCCGAAACCCAATATTCTTGATATACCGAAGGTAAGAGAGAAAGGTTACAGATAAACGATTGTGACTTATGTTAAAGTGGTTTGAAGTGAATCGAATGTTATTTGATAGACCCTACATGAGTCAGCCTGTGTTCCTTTTATATGTGACTAAAATCAGTGAAGATCGGCAGATTAGTGTGCAGTATTGTGCAGCATTGTGTATGAGTGAGTCTGTTAAAGAAGCATTTCCTAAAGAATGCGCCATATATGTTAATTATAACTAAACCATATCGTTGTGAGTAGTTTAAGTCATAGCTCTGTTTATATAGATAGAGCGCCACGTCCTAAAGGAACTGTTAATATTCCCCGAAGGTGAATAATATTGTCAGAGATTATATAATACTGTCAGTCGAATAATACATTAGGCTTACATAGCAATAAGATTAAACCGTCGAACCCAATCTCCCGGGTATAACCAGCGGGTGAATGATCGCGCACGGATTGGTTTCGACTAGTGTAGTGAATCAAATACTTGTCATAGGCTAAAAAGCGATTTAATATCTAGAAGACATCCTAATTTGGCGGGTTAAACTGCCAAAGGTCTGAAAGCGCGAACATTAAAGGATATAGCTTCTTTATTGCAGTAAGCAATAAAGTTGAAAGTACCGGTCAACCGGTAAACCTGAATGGTACATCTGTAGGTCAGTAGGCCCAACTGCAAGAACCGGTACTTCCGTATAAGTACAGCAGTATTATTCGATTTTGATAGTTATATACCGGTAGGCCTTAATAATTAATCAGGGACTGCAGCCCTGGTTTTTTATTGAGATTTTTACTTATTTCTGTCAAGTTTATTTGTTTGTAGGCCAGTATTGAACAGAAGGCATGTAAGCCTGATCAGATTGTACAGACAATTTGTAGGCTGAGCTGTTGTCTGATTGCTGTTAGGTCTGAATGGATTACAGTGAGTGTAGAGCACCTGTCCGATTAAGTACGGTTAGGAAGTAGGGGCAGCCAAATGCTGTAAGGTAAACCCCCAGCTAAAGAATAAGTCGTACTACTGGGTTAGAACGCATACTACCTAATCATTTCGGAGTCTGCATGTCCTGTAGTTTATTTAGGCTTGAGAGTCGTCTGCCATCGTTTAGTCTGTACTTTGTTTGTGTAAGTCTGTACAGGTAGCGTATAATATTTATTTAGATAATTTGTAGGCTGGATAGTTGTCTGGCTGCTATTAGGTCTGAACGGATTGTAGTGTGTGTAGAGCATCTGTCCGATTAAGTACGGTTAGGAAGTAGGGGCAGCGAATGCTGTAAGGTAAACCCCCAACTAAAGAATAAGTTGTACTACTGGGTTATTATAAGGAAGGGATCTTGGGGTCTTAACCTCGAATGATAAGTTTATTTTACCGAAAATAACTTATCTTTTATTGGCGCAATTGTAGGACTAATCCCATCACATGCGTACTTTTTAACCGGGTAGTAAGTAAGACCCCAAGATCCCTTCCTTATAATAAATGTATAATAACAAACACCTCGAAAAATACAGCTTGCCAACACATTGTTACTACTGGGTTAGAACGCATACGACCTAATCATTTCGGAGTCTGCATATACCGTAGTTTGTTTAGGCTTGACGGTAGTCTGTCGGTATTTGGTCTGCATTTTGTTTGAGTAGTTTGTACGCGTTGCGTAATATTTATTATTCAGAGTTTATGCGATTATTCGCAACATTCATATTCCCCAAGTTTGTTCCTACAGTAATTGTGTTTGTTGTACATACCGTTATAGTTAAATTAACCCCGGTACTACACGGGCTGCTTGGCGTAGGTAAAGACTGGTGATTTTGTGCACCGGTCACTCCAGCAGATGCCGTGGTTCTTTTAACTGTTCAAGTATATTTAACTACTGATTATCTGTTGTACAAGTACTCGTACCTAATTTAGGGTTTAGTGTACAGTGCTTTCCGAAAGTAATTAGTGTAGGCATTATATTTGTGTTGTAAAGTGGTTGATGGGCACCTTCGATTAGCTCTATTAACTTCTAGGTAGGAACACTCCGTGATACATAACGTAGAACCTATAGCGATACGGCTATAGGTCGTCAGGCGGTGGTATTTTCCTATCTGGACAACGCAGTGTATTTACTACTACTTATTATTTTCAAATACCGTAGTACCCTGTTCGTTGTAATAACCAGATTCTAACCCTTTGTTAGGCTGGTTCGTAGACTTCTTGTAAAATTACCCTAAAAAATTAGTATTTTGTTTTTTTTTGTAAATTTTTGTGTTTATTTAGAGATTGTAATCTCACCCCGAATCGTATGTAATTTGTCGTATTAAGTAACTTAGGTAAATTAGCATTATTTGTTTTAGTGTCTTATAAGTAACACTTCACTGAAAGCGCACCGCTTTGTGTAGTGATTACCTCCCAGAAATAATAACATTTATTTCAAATATTGCCAAAACCCATTAAAACGGGTATATATATTATAAATCAAATCTAACGATTTATAAATAGTAGGCCTACCATATAACCATTAGGTCTCAATATCAGTTGGACTACTGCTCAAATAACGGTAATAAAGTAAGTAGAGTAACCAAGTAACCCTAAAGTACAGAAATTCAATTATTTAAAATAATTGATATACCGGTATTTCCGATAGGCCTATTATATTTATTTCTGTAAATTTAGGCTGAAATTATACCGGTACTTGTAATTAATTCTAGTCCAGAATTATATATACTACAAACTGTAAGCTGTATACCGGTATTCCCGATAGGCCTATTATATATTTATATATATTTGTGCTAAAATTATACCGGTATTCTGAGATAAACCTAGTCTGTAATAATACTTATATATAATATAAGCATACCGGTATTCTAATATATTATATATATCACGCTACACTGAGTAGCAGTACCGGTAATTAATTACTAGGCTAGCAGTTAATACTGAATTACTAGACTTGCTCAGACTGTAATATAGCAGTAGGCATTCAACTGTACTCACAAACATGTCTGATACTAAGCAGAACTTGTCAGACAGTCTATTAGATGTAACTATCTGCGACTCAGATAGAGGTGTAGAACCATCTAGTCGTAAGTTCAGTTCACCTCCCACTGTGAGGAAGGTCATCCCTCCAGTAATAATAAAAGAACCTAGGCTGGTCCAACATCGTAGGTCTATCATAGGCACTCGAGCTCAGGTCAAGCGGGACCAAGAAGCAGCAGAACAGCAACAACCCGCGAGTCAAGAACTTATTACTCAGCGGCCCAGCAGCTCCAGTAGTGAGGATACTGTAGAGCTGACACCCGAGCGCAGATCAGAGATGACGGATGCGGTTTATACGGATCCCCTTCTCATCCTTCCTGCAGCCGTACTCACTAGGTTATTGATCGCGGTGGAAGAACACCAGATCGATTGGGTGAGGAGTCAACGATCAACTAGAGATAGTTATGCGGGATACATGAAGGAAGAACTGAAGTCTATTGTCGAGTCGCAATGGAACTTCCCCGGACCCGGACTCCCGTTTGATTTATCAGAAGCTGCCTGGGAAGACATACACCGGATGGGAGTAGCCAAGGAAACCATCGATCCAGCTGTATGGAAGAGGTCCGCAGCCGGATACGCACAGGGATTCTTCAGCTCTATGGAGCGAGTAGAAAGACAACTGTTTAAACAACCTCAAGGACCTCAAGAGCAGGGACAGCTGCTTTATCAAGTTAGAGAAAGAGTTCTGCGAATTAGGCTAATCTTATCCGCCTTTGAGGAGGCTTCTAAAAGAAGACAAGACACGTCGTTGCAAGTTGCCGTAAAGACTTGGTTTCAACGAGTGAATCGCCAGGTTCAAGGAGCAGCTCAGTGGAAAGCTCAGTTGGAGGAGCGCTCAACCCATGGAGAATCGACGGACGCTACTTTTTCCCAAGTGGAAAGTGAAGCGACGGCAGAGAAACCGCATAAGAAGGATGCCATTGATATCTATCTGTCAGACTATCAGCGTTTTTTGGGAGATGAAGAGTTGAGGAGAAGGCTAGAGGGACTTAGCCCTAATAGCGAAGGAGCCAAACTTGTGTTAGATGCGATTGATGTGGATAGGTTAGCGGCGAACCAAGCTAAATTCGATGAACAACTCCGCATCGCTAGAGAAAAGGAAGAACAAGTAAGGAAAAAACGTATAGAAGACAGAAAGATAGCAGCAGTGGCAGAGGCAGAAAGAAAAGCGGCAGCGGCAGAGGCAAAAGCGGCAGCGGCAGAGGCAAAAGCGGCAGCGGCAGAGGCAAAAGCGGCAGCAGTGGCGGAAGCAGAACGAAAAGCGGCTGAAGAGATCATCCAACTGGAGTTGGAAAATCTTCAAGAGAAGCAAGACGACTTCAGTAAACAGTTAGCAGCTAGTAATATGCAGATGATGAGTCGATCTACTCCCAAAAGACAGGGGTATACATCATCTGAGGAAGGCGATACCACCGACACTGAAGGCGGAGGAAAGTGATCTCGTCTAAGCAGACGTAAAAGAACATTCCACTGTCAGAAATTGCCTGATTTGCCTCCAGCTGTTAGAAGACAACTAAATAACACCAACTTAGGTAGTACAGAACCCACAGACCAAATAATTGAAATAGAAAGACTCCCTACTATAGTAGATGAGCCTGAAATAATTAGGCCTGTTCTTGAAATCACCCCTACGGTGATAGACACACCTGTGCTCCCTGAAGCTACCTATAAATTCCCTCTGCATAGCACTAAGCTACCTGTGCCCCGTAGAACTGCCCAGGAGACAGTTCAGGTCCTGGACCCCGAGCGAAGTATTCATGATTTGTCGCCCGTTGTCCCTCGTCTGCCCGCTACGACGTTGGCGGATCCCGTTTCGGCGGTTGATTGGGTAGACGAGAGACGGCGGGGGATGGATATTCTCCTCGGAGAGATGAAGGAGAATCGGATACGCTCCTCCCAACAGGTCCGAGAGTTGGAAGGGACTGTCCAACATTTAAAAGGAACAGTGAGGGAAAGTAAGTTAGAGTTGCAAGAAGTGCAGCAAAGTATCGCGTTAGAACGCGATAAATTAGTAAACTTAAAAAAGGGTATACCACCACCCTCTGTAACAATGTGTCAACACGTTAGGTCTGAAGTATCTCATGCGCAAGGTGTGGAGCCTACACGCATCTATACTGCTAGCGAAGTAGAAACTCCTATAGTGAACCCTATTAAGGGTAATTATAGACCTGTTGATAATGATATTCCCTATAGACCGGATTATAATCCGAGAAATTTATATACCGATAACTCGATATTAAATAACACGATGGCCCAAGAAAGTTTTACGCGTCAAATGGCTAGAACCGAAGCCCGGCAAGCGGTAAAGGTTGGAGAGATCGTCAAGTTCAATGGAGATGAGATGAAATGGTTACCTTTTAATGAATATTACAAAGATAACATACAGAACTCTGTACTGTCTAATGGAGAGAAACTTAGGTTCCTCATCGAGTGCTTGGAAGGATCTCCCAAGTTAATGGCGTTAAAGTTTATTGGACATCCAGACGGATTAAGACAAGTTTGGGATACACTAAACATCAGGTATGGTAATAGGAATAACATCGCTAAGTATTTATATGCAAAATTTGTAGCGCCCAGAAAGTTCATCAACAGTGGGATAATAGAGTTTTCCGATGAGATTCAAGAGATCTGTAGACAATTAGATTGGTTAGGTAAGTCTCATGAATACCAAAGTTCTATGGTCATTGGAGCTGTGGCTTCTACTTTACCGAAAGGTGGGGTAGGCACACGCTGGGATAAGAAAGTGTTATATATGATGGAACAACAACAAAGAGACCCTACCATGTCTGATCTCATGTCATTCCTAGATGGAGAAGTGAAATTACAGCTCCTGAAACTGTCCAGAGAGAAGACACCGGAAAACAAGGTAAGTGAAAAACCCGTCTCTAGGAGAAAGATAACACCAGTGTGTTATACAGACGACTGCGAAAGCCAGACTTCTCAAGGAGAAGATAGCGGGAAGGACACCGATAGATCTTATTACGTGAATAAAATGCCTAAAGATCAGGTAAGTAAATTCAAGTCTCGAACAAATGACAGGAGAGAACAGGTAAGAAAAACTCCTCCTACGTCTCCCAAGAGAATTCAGGTGAGAAAGCCCGAAGAAAAAGCAAGTGTACACAATGTGACTCAGAATAAGGTGAGTAACATCAAACCGAAATGTGCGCTGTGTGACGGGACCCACCGTTTGAATATGTGTGATGAATTTCTAAAGAAATCATTAACTGAGAGACGCGAAGTCATGTGGGATAAGCGGTTATGTTATAATTGCCTCAGACAAGGACACCAACGGCGTACCTGTTTCTCTGACATAAGGTGTGCAAAGTGTGGTGCGAAACATCATATCTTGTTGCACGCTGAATTCGAGCGAAATAGTCCGAATCAGGTAAGTGATTCCGAACTACATGTCCAATTCAGTGATGTGAACGACACTGATCAATCTGAGATGGAAGGATTCTATACAGACGAGTTCTCCGACGAAAATGAATCCTGTTACATGATAAATACCGCAGTGTATCGAGCACTCACATATGAAAAAGATACAGACAGCGACCTCACTCTAACTACTTCTGAACGACAACCATCTTGGAAAGAGTCATCTTCCAATGTAGGGATTAGAGAATTTCCTGTTGTACAGGTAAGGGTTCATGGCCCTAAGAGGAGTTACGTAGTGAACGCCCTCCTTGACTCCGGTAGTACAGGAACATTCATCGACCAAGAGCTAGCCGAAGACATATTTGCTGGACAACCCAAGTTCCGAACTACGCTAAACATGTCAGGCATTATGCAAGTCTGGAAATCCACAATAACCGCGGATTATTATGTAGGAGCGTTGTCCACCCCCCAGGACGAACTAGGAGAACATAGCATCAGGTCAGTGAAAATGGTAGCTATAAAGAACTTCGCTACTACTCAAGCAGACCTTTATAATTGGGACGAGGATGAGAGCATCCAACATCTTAACATACCTCGATTCCAGACTGATTATCCTGGAGTGCAAATACTCATCGGCCAAAACGCGCATGAGGCGCTGGAGACATTAGAGAAACGGCCTGCTCAACCGCAGCCACTACAGACCTATGCGGTAAGAACTAGAGTAGGTTGGTACTTTACTGGACCTTCCCGTAGAACACTCAGAGAAAGACTACCGCAAGAGCGAGTTTGCCAGGTGAGTGAATGGGAAGATGATACTAGTGAAGGAGACGATTTAACTGAGGGAACTCCATACTCCTCAGATAACGACGACATTCACCAGCTCTTTGATGAGGAGAATACTATCGATCTCCTTAAGGAAAACGAGGCTTGGCAAAACCAAGTTAACTTATGTCAACTTCTTTATCCATCTGAACGAGAAGCTTATAACGACGAGTTAAATGACGTCATTGAGCGTTGTAATGCCAAGACTCGAGATGAACATGCTGTACGATTCTTTACGCAAGAGGCAGTAGAGCCCAATTCCTACGATAAGGCCTTATCAGTGGAAGAGGAAAGGGCCAAGCAGATCCAAGAGACAACTACACGTTTCATCAAGGATCAAGGTAGGTATGAAGTCGGTTTACCTTTTCGCAAGAAAGAACCGAAGTTCATCAATAACAGACCTTTGGCGGAAAAAAGAATCGCGCAACTCCATCGACGCCTTACGGCTAATTCTTCAGCTAAAGCCATGTATCAAACACAGCTGAAAAAATTTATTAATAAGGGATACGCGGAGAGGGTACCGGAAGAAAGAACGTATTATTTAACTCACCATTACGTTCCTAAACCCGGTAAACCAAATGAAGTAAGAGTAGTGTTTGATGGCTCCGCTCTTTACATGGGTCAATCCCTTAACTCTGAATTGTTACCCGGACCCAACTTACTTCAATCTTTGTTGGGAATTCTTTTAAGATTGAGACAATATTCGATTGCTTTCGCCTCCGATATAGAAGGCATGTTCTTGCAAGTCAAAGTGTTGGATAGGGATCGAGATAGCCTACGATTTCTATGGTGGCCCGAAGGAGACCTCAACCAGAAACCGGTGGAGTACTGGATGACCATCCAGGCCTTTGGAATAATCTCAAGCCCTTCCAACGCCTGTTCAGTAGTGCGTACCACTGCAGAGGACAACCGAGAGGCCTTCTCTAAGGAAGTGATCGACAACATTAAGAGGGACATATACATGGACGACAATCTGAAGTCCCTTCCATCAGTTGAGGAAGCCATTGAGGTCGCTAAAGGAACGGTAGAGTGCTTAAAAAGAGGTGGGTTTCGATTAACGAAATTCACCAGCAACTCCCGTGAGTTTCTGGAGTCGATCCCTGCGGAGGATCGAGGAGCGAAAGATCTCGATTTGATCAAAGATGATCTGCCAGAAACCAAGACACTCGGCTTGAAATGGGACACAGAGAGAGATATCCTGTTTTTCCAACTAAAACAGCGAGATAATCCAGTTCGAACCAAACGGATTTGTTTAAGTATACTGAGCACTTATTTTGATCCATTGGGATTTATTAGCCCAGTTATATTGATTGCTCGTAGTTTGGTGCAACAAATGTGGCTTGAAAACCACTCATGGGACGATCCACTTAAGGGAGAATTATTAAAGAAGTGGATGAAATGGGAAGATTCTCTACCGGCTATCGAGGATTTTATAATTTCCCGTTCATATTTTGGTCATGTTCTCCCTACGTATTCCTATCAACTCCATGTGTTTGGAGACGCCAGCGATATGGGAATAGGTATAGTAGCCTACCTAAGAGTGGAAACTCCGGATGGAATCAAAGTCGCCTTGGTTACTTCTAAGGCATTAATCAACAACAAGTTGAAAGTTCCTCGAGCGGAGTTAAAGGCGGCTCTATACGCTACAGCCATCGGCCGGAATGTAACAGAACAGATTGACTATCCATTAGAGAAAACTGTCTACTGGACCGACGCTTTACTCGTGTTAGAGTATATAACCAATGAAGTCTGTCAGTTCAGCGTCTTCGTTACCAACAGGGTAGCCATCATACTTAGTCGCACGACGATGGACCAATGGAGACATTGCCCCGGAACGATTAATCCAGCAGACATCGCTTCCCGAGGAGCGACTCCAAAGGAATTGGTAAATACTCCCGAATGGTTAGGAGGACCCGACTTTCTCTACCAAGAAGAAGAAGAATGGCCTCCCCACCTCACAACAGCAGAGATCAGACAGGCCAAGGGAGCGGAGAAAGTTAAACCCAAAACTCGAGCGAGTAAATCGAAGTTGTTTAAACCTGCGGTTGATCTATCTGTATTATTTACTTCCGGAGCAGATGCTTTAGATCAGAAACCCACCGCCACGACCAAAGAAGTCTTGGAAATCCGTGACAAGGATTGGAAATCTGGAATACCAGATATCGCGCAAGGACTCTCACCTCTCTTGCAGAGAGCGATACGTCACTACAGTTCCTGGAATCGGCTTTGTAAAGCTGTTACCTATTTGAAACGATGTTTTCATCATCATTATTCCGGGACAAAGACCAATAGTGATGAGGCTCCATCAACATCTGCACGAGTCCATGTTGTTAAAGATCTTCCTACATACAAGATACCCGACAGGTTTCTAAAGGAAAAGATCAGTTACCAGGAGCATGATGAAACTAACAAACAGATGCTGAGACTCCTACAATGTTATGAGGATTCCGATAAGTATTTCCTGTTGTTAAGAAATCCGCAGATGCGCTTAAGGGATCGCTTCTCTAGCACCATGATAGATGGGTTAATACGTGTTGGAGGTAGACTAACCAACGCCCCGTTATCCTTTGACACTAAGTTTCCCATACTCATTAGAAATCTTGAAATACAAATCAAGATAATTGTAGATGTTCATAGCAAACTGTACCATGCTGGTAGAGAACGAGTTCTGAGCGAAATTCGAACTCGCTACTATTTTTATAAACCTCGTAGGGCTCTGAACCAAGTTCTTAGGAACTGCATACCCTGTAAGAAAGCATTCAGTAGGCCTTTAACACAGCGGGAGG
>JAUCBJ010006984.1:0-16551 GCA_032718475.1 Nemertoderma westbladi | reverse complement strand
GTACTTGTACCGCTACTTTTACTGGTACCGGTACTTTTACTGGTACCGTTACTTGTAACGGTACTTGTACTGGTATCGGTACTTTTACTGGTACCGCTACTTTTACTGGTACCGGTACTTTTACTGGTACTGGTACATGTAATGGTACCGGTACCGGTACTGGAACGTGTACTGGTACCAGTACTTTTACTGGTACCGCTACTGGTACTTGCAATGGTACCAGTACTTGTACTAGTACCGGCACTTGTACTGGTACCGGTACTGGTACCGGTACTTGTATAGATACCGGTACTTGTAATGGTACTGGTACTTGTGATGGCACCGTTACTTTTACTGGTACCGGTACTTTTACTGGTACCGGTTCTGGTACCGGTACTTGTACAGGTACCGGTACTTGTGATGGTACCGGTACCGGTACTGGTACCGGTACTTGTACTGGTACCAGTACTTTTACTGGCACCGGTACTGGTACCGGTACTTGTAAAGATACCGGTACTTGTAATGGTACCGGTACTTGTAATGGCACCATTACTTTTACTGGTACCGGTACTTTTACTGGTACCGGTTCTGGTACCGGTACTTGTACAGGTACCGGTACTTGTAATGGTACCGGTACTGGTACCGGTACTTTTACTGGTACCGGTACTGGTACTTGTACCGCTACTTTTACTGGTACCGGTACTTTTACTGGTACCGTTACTTGTAACGGTACTTGTACTGGTATCGGTACTTTTACTGGTACCGCTACTTTTACTGGTACCGGTACTTTTACTGGTACCGGTACTTGTAATGGTACCGGTACTGGTACGTGTACTGGTACCAGTACTTTTACTGGTACCGGTACTGGTACTTGCAATGGCACCAGTACTTGTACTAGTACCGGCACTTGTACTGGTACCGGTACTGGTACCGGTACTTGTAAAGATACCGGTACTTGTAATGGTACCGGTACTTGTGATGGCACCGTTACTTTTACTGGTACCGGTACTTTTACTGGTACCGGTTCTGGTACCGGTACTTGTACAGGTACCGGTACTTGTGATGGTACCGGTACCGGTACTGGTACCGGTACTTGTACTGGTACCAGCACTTTTACTGGCACCGGTACTGGTACCGGTACTTGTATAGATACCGGTACTTGTAATGGTACCGGTACTTGTAATGGCACCATTACTTTTACTGGTACCGGTACTTTTACTGGTACCGGTTCTGGTACCGGTACTTGTACAGGTACCGGTACTTGTAATGGTACCGGTACTGGTACCGGTACTTTTACTGGTACCGGTACTGGTACTTGTACCGCTACTTTTACTGGTACCGGTACTTTTACTGGTACCGTTACTTGTAACGGTACTTGTACTGGTATCGGTACTTTTACTGGTACCGCTACTTTTACTGGTACCGGTACTTTTACTGGTACCGGTACATGTAATGGTACCGGTACCGGTACTGGTACGTGTACTGGTACCAGTACTTTTACTGGTACCGCTACTGGTACTTGCAATGGTACCAGTACTTGTACTAGTACCGGCACTTGTACTGGTACCGGTACTGATACCGGTACTTGTATAGATACCGGTACTTGTAATGGTACTGGTACTTGTGATGGCACCGTTACTTTTACTGGTACCGGTACTTTTACTGGTACCGGTTCTGGTACCGGTACTTGTACAGGTACCGGTACTTGTGATGGTACCGGTACCGGTACTGGTACCGGTACTTGTACTGGTACCAGTACTTTTACTGGCACCGGTACTGGTACCGGTACTTGTATAGATACCGGTACTTGTAATGGTACCGGTACTTGTAATGGCACCATTACTTTTACTGGTACCGGTACTTTTACTGGTACCGGTTCTGGTACCGGTACTTGTACAGGTACCGGTACTTGTAATGGTACCGGTACTGGTACCGGTACTTTTACTGGTACCGGTACTGGTACTTGTACCGCTACTTTTACTGGTACCGGTACTTTTACTGGTACCGTTACTTGTAACGGTACTTGTACTGGTATCGGTACTTTTACTGGTACTGCTACTTTTACTGGTACCGGTACTTTTACTGGTACCGGTACTTGTAATGGTACCGGTACTGGTACGTGTACTGGTACCAGTACTTTTGCTGGTACCGGTACTGGTACTTGCAATGGTACCAGTACTTGTACTAGTACCGGCACTTGTACTGGTACCGGTACTGGTACCGGTACTTGTATAGATACCGGTACTTGTAATGGTACTGGTACTTGTGATGGCACCGTTACTTTTACTGGTACCGGTACTCTTAATGGTACCGGTTCTGGTACCGGTACTTGTACAGGTACCGGTACTTGTGATGGTACCGGTACCGGTACTGGTACCGGTACTTGTACTGGTACCGGTACCTTTACTGGTACCGGTACTGGTACCGGTACTGGTACCGCTACTTTTACTGGTATTGGTACTTGTACCGGTACTTGTACTTGTACAGCTACCGGTACTTGTAATGGTACCGGTACTGGTACCGGTACTTGTAATGGTACCGGTACTGGTACCGGTACTTGCAATGGTACCGGTACATATACTGGTACCAGTGCTCGTACTGGTACTGGTACTTTTACTGATACCGGTACTGGTACCGGTACTTGAACAGGTACCGGTACTTGTAATGGTACCGGTACTGGTACCGGTACTTGCAATGGTACCGGTACATATACTGGTACTGGTACTGGTACCGGTACTTGAACAGGTACCGGTACTTGTAATGGTACCGGTACTTGTACTGGTACCGGTGTTTTTACTAGTAACGGTACTGGTACCGGTACTTGTACAGGTGCCGGTACTGGTAATGGTACCGGTACTTGTACCGTTACTTTTACTGGTACCGGTACTTTTACTGGTACTGGTACTGGTACCGGTACTTGTACAGGTACCGGTACTTGTAGTGGTACCGGTACTGGTACCGGTACTTGTACTGGTACCGGTGCTATTACTGGTTCAGTACTGGTACTGGTACTTGTACTGGTACTGTTGCTTTTACTGGTTCCAGTACTTTTACTAGTACCGGTACTTGTACAGGTGCCGGTACTGGTAATGGTACCGGTACTTGTACCGTTACTTTTACTGGTACCGGTACTGGTACCGGTACTTGTACAGGTACTTGTAATGGTACCGGTACTGGTACCGGTACCGGTACTTGTACTGGTACCGGTGCTTTTACTGGTACCGGTACTGGTACCAGTACTTGTAATGGTACCGGTTATCGGTATCAGTATTGATTACCGTGCAGTACTTGTGATGGTATCGGTACTTGTAATGGTACTGGTACTGGTAACGGTACTTGTACTGGTATCATTACTTTTACTGGTACAGGTATTTTTACTGGTACCGGTACTGGTATCGGTACTTGCAATGGTACCGGTACTTGTACTGGTGCTGGTACTTGTACCGGTACTTGTACAGGTACCGGTACTTGTAATGGTGCCGGTACTTGTACTGGTACCGGTACGTTTACTGGTACCGGTACTGCTACCGGTACTTGCAATGGTACCGCTATTTGTACTGGTACCGGTACTTGTACTGGCACTTGTACTGGTACCCGGACTTGTACAGGTACCAGTACATGTACTGGCACTTGTACTGGTACAGGTACTTGCACAGGTACCGGTACTTGCATTGGTACCGGTACTTGTACTTGTACGTGTACTAGTACCGGTACTTTTGATGGTACCGGTACTGGTACTTGTACAGGTACCGGTACTTGTAATGGTATCGGTACTTGTACTGGTACCGGTACTTGTACTGGTACTTGTACTGGTACCGGTACTTGTACTTGTACTGGTACTTGTACTGGTACCGGTACTTGAACTGGTACCAGTACTTGTACTTGCACTGGTACCGCTACTTGTACTGGTATAGGTTCTTGTACTGGTGCAGGTACATTTACTGGTATAGGTTCTTGTACTGGTGCAGGTACATTTACTGGTATAGGTTCTTGTACTGCACCCTGGGGCTGAATACAGATTTAGTCGAAAAAATTAGCCCAAGAATTTGGGTTATATTTTGTGACTCTTTGACCCAAAACGATCCGATTTCGCGAAAAATTTAAAAAAATTATCGAAGAAAATTTTATTTATAAGTAATTTAATATTTATTTAATACTTATAAATATTAGTCACCAATAAATTAATTAGCCCATGGATATATCATGGAAATTTGGAGTCTATGTGTTAAAGTAATGCAAAAAAACAAAAATGTAAAAAAATTTATCGATATATATTTTAGTTATTAATAATTTATTAATTATTTAATACTAAAAAGTATTAATTTCTGAAAATGAATTAGCCCATGGATAAAACAAAATAAAATTGACTCTATGTGTTAAAGTAATTCAAAAAATCGAAAAAATTTAAAAAAACATCGATATATATTTTAGTTATTGATATTTAATAATTATAAATAATTTTCAAATTAATTATTAGTAGTGTTATTTAGGTGTGTCTGCGATGTGTGGGTGGTTGGTTGCATTATAAGAAATTGAAACGAAATAATTAAAACTTAAATCTGGCATATAGTAACTTTCATACATTCTCAAATTATAAATAGTATGATGATATGCTGAATGCCAACCAAGTATGTTGTGTAGAACAAATACCCCCCCCCCCCAGACATTCACTACCTGCTTTATTATTTATCAAACACAATTACAGATATTAAAACCCACCCAGCACCCACTCCAGATGCCCAGCAACAGCAGAGTAAACACACAATAGCTGCCTCTACTCCTGTCTACCTATCAGTATTAATTTACAATGTATCTGGCAGGCAGGAGGCCATTGACATTTTGGTCATAAATCATTATTGTTTTGAGTTTAAATTTAATTAATTATTTCTTTATTTTGTATGTCTCCACGTCTCCATTAGAGATTAAATAACAGGTGTGGGTGTGCGTGCATGGTTTGTACAAAATTATAAATATACAGTAGTGATGTTTAATACTTGTAAAAATTATTCCAATTAATGTAATGTTTCCTTTAATATTTAATATATATTCCTTTACTATCGATACATTCAGACTTTCAGACTAGTTCCTGGTCAAAATACAAGGTACCCTTGATACACCCAAAGTACTCTGAACATCTGTTACGAGCCGTTCAAGAATATAACTCTAAACATTTGTAAATAAACTAAAGTATTATTAATAATGTACAATAAATATTAATATTGTTAAATAAATATAAATAAATTTTATAATATATGGATATTTTTAATAAACTTCAGTTTTCTGCATTAGTATAATGATATTCCATGTACACATATTTTAATAATTATTGAAAATAATGATTATTAAAATACTAATTGATATTTATAATTATTTATAATAAGTAAATATCAATACCTAAAATATATTATATCGTTATTTTTTTTAAATTTTTGGATTTTTCGCATTACTTTAACATATAGACACCATTTTTTCTTTCCATATCCATGGGCTAATTTATTTTTGAAAACTAATATTTGTTAATATTAAATAATTATTAAATTACTAATAACTAAAATATATATCGATAAATTTTTTTACATTTTTGTTTTTTTGCATTACTTTAACACATAGACTCCAAATTTCCATGATATATCCATGGGCTAATTAATTTATTAGTGACTAATATTTATAAGTATTAAATAAATATTAAATTACTTATAAATAAAATTTTCTTCGATAATTTTTTTTAATTTTTCGCGAAATCGGATCGTTTTGGGTCAAAGAGTCACAAAATATAACCCAAATTCTTGGGCTAATTTTTTCGACTAAATCTGTATTCAGCCCCAGGGTGACTGGTGCAGGTACATTTACTGGTACCGGTACTGGTACATGTACTTGTACCTGTATTTGTACATGATACTCTTCTACTGTGAAATTAACTGCAGATTCAAAATAATATGGAAACAGTTTACAAATATGATTTGTAGTTCTCGCAATGTTTCGGTTCAATCACAACGTTTTGTTGAAATTTTACGAGATTTAAGGTATATTTTCCTGCAACACTTAGAGAAAAGTTCACTTGTGATACTTCTTCTAGTGTTAAATTAACCGCAGATTCCAAATACAGTAACCGTTTTTACATACCTTTTGTTCTTATGGATATATTGGGGTTTAAACACAACGTATTTGACATGAATTGAAAAATGATTTGAAAAATTAGTTATATAAGAATTAATAGTTAATTATTGGTAATGTCAACAACTGAGATATAAACAAAATATTTTAAACATACATATAACATAATATCAGTTCAGTTAAATACGAAGTTCACATCAGCAATTAATTAAGCAGCACTAATAATAATTGTCATTCGGTTTTTAACAGTTTTATTATAATCCCAGACAGTGTAGTAGTTTCCTTTGCGGTTCCAAGATCATAACAATAGAGTAGAAACGCGTCCATTGGCAGTGTTTGTGGTAGTAGATGCATTGTTTAGAGCTTCTTCAATGTCGTTTTCTGTCCTAAAAATAATAATAATAACCATAAGTTTACATATAGATCGTTTATTAGTACAAACAAATACTAATACTAATATTGTATTAACTGATATAGTAGAAAGTTGAACTGATTTTAACATTTATTACAAGGAAGTGCAATAACTTATCAACTTTAAATAGTGTTATTAAAAGAAGCAATCCAGAACACAATGCAAAATATTAGTATATGTAGTGAACGAGAATGTAATTAATCCAACTCAACCGGGTTTATTTTCATTCCGAAGATGAATTCTCTCCATAGCTGCTCTCCTACTAACACAATGAACCGGCCCATAGAGATTCATTGACATCGGGAAATTCAAGGGTTCTCATTGGTTGGCCGTCTCCATATCCCAGTTGATTTATTTTGTAAAATTGTAAAATAATAATTTGATGAACAATATTCATATTGTTGTGTATAAAAACATGTGTACCTTTAGTTCTATTAAGCGAAAATTTATGTTTGATAGCTTATTGGAAAGCTACGTTATTCAGGATTATTAATATGTAAAAAACTCTTTATAACTCTTTAGGGAAGTTACTCGTTAATGTGATTTTATATAAAATGGCATTACGACCAGAACGCGTTGCGTTGATTATGGAGTGAAAATATTTGGTTGAGATACAAAAATTGTATAATATTTTATTAAATAAAACATAATAATTAATTGATAGTGTTAAACCTTTATTATTTCATACTGAACCCTTGAATATTTAATACAACAACCGTATAAAAATATCAGTTTCCCTAAAACAAGTCATTCGCTCTAATAAAATACCTTCAGTGGTATTTCGGTTCATATTGATTAACAACAGCCAAATATCATAATGTTAATTAAATAATTATAGCATTCTTGACTAGGAGACGCATTGATAATGAAATAAAACCAGAATGTGGCAACAATACAATTCGTAACATTAATAATATTTAATGTAAAAAATACTAGAGTATTTATTGAATACAAAAAACCTGTTTTTATTACACAAGTCACATAAAACTATTACCAAAAGATGGATAAATTAAAATGTTAAATTAAACTTAAATTTGCTGTAAACAATACGTCAATACGGCCATAAAAATACAACGAAATTGACACCTGAAAAATATTCTAATAAACATTCTTGGATTAATTAAAAAGAATCTTTAGTTTAGTTTCACTCATAAAATTGTACAATAGGATATGTAAACTCGATATACACCATGTCATGTCCCTTTATAGTGTCGTAATTCTGGCGCGAGGCCATTCATAGCACTTCATAGCAAAGTGATACTTTTCGCACAATAATGTCACTAGTTAATGATTCAAAGTTCAAGCAATCTCATAAGATTTGTAAAAAATATGGAGAGACGGGGGGGTCCAAGTAACTGGAGATGGTATAGTTTACTAACGATTGATTTCAGGGTATCGGGGATTTAATTAAAAATATCTGTATAGGTAAGCAAACAATGAACTGCAGGAAATCCTGAGAAAAATATAAAAGAGCCCAACAAGTTGTTGTAAACAAGTAAACAATAAACTGTGTCTGTGTTTACAACTTTTCTACACAAATGACTGTATTTGATCTACTCAATGACGGTTTGGTTATACTAATAAGTTACAAGGTAACACATTGAAACGATTCACCTTTATTGCCTTAAAAAATCAATATCACTGCTATAATAATATTCTACCAATGAAACAATTGTGACAGTCTTAAGTAAACAAACATGAGACTATTGTAGAATATAGTTGCGCTATACTTTAGTGTAATTATTGTACAGGTGTGGAGCCCTCGTAAAACTCTAAGCTAATTATTATAACTAATTTAAAATAATTTACTAATATAATAGAAACAGTCCGCTAATGCCTCACACTTCTGTCTCGCCCCTTATAAGTAGCGACTAGACTATCATTAACTTATGTGTGTAACTTTTACGAGCACCTTAATATAAATATAAAAGCAGCATATCTAAGGTATTACTCAACATCTACTGAGACAACTTTAGCAGCTTTTACTAAGTATTAAATAGAGTTGTTCTGGAAAGTTTATCGTTACTATGGCTACAGAATTCTACATTTCCGCTTCTTTTTGGGCTCTGGGGGGTCTAAGGCAGCCAATATTGCTTCGTCGAAAACATTCTTTAAACCCTGGAAAAATAGAGAAATAATTATAATAATAGATGGGGGCGCTAATGTTGAATGTGTGTCTGTGTGTGAAAACCATGGGGGCGTTAGGGAGGGGTGCTGGTGTAGTAGGATGTGAGACAGGCCACTTCAGTCTTGGCCCGACATATCTGGCCCATCACAACAACAACGGCCCAAACATTAGAAAAATAAAACTCTAAAAATTATTACCATCAACCCCATTAGTTCAGAACATCGACATTAAATTCAACGAATTTCAGTTTCATTTTATTACTTAAAATCTAAAACTAATTTCAGTTTCAAATTGCCTAATTATTGCACTTAATAAATTCAGTTCCGTTTAAATTGCAGTGTTCATTACCTTACCTTCTGCGTTAACGCACTGCACTCGACGTATTTCACGGCTTTCATCTCCTTCGCGAGCTTCTCTCCCCCCTCGAACGTCGTCGGTTTCTGACGATTTTTAGCCATTTTGTCCGTCGTATTTGCGTCGTCCCGGAGATCTATTTGAGTACCTGAAAGATATTTTAACGAACCGATTAGGAGCCGTTGGATCACATGTTTTTATACGTAAAATAATATTAGGAATTATATGCTTTAATTGTTAGTTTTTCGCTCGAATTTACACCAAAATCGGGAAAAAAAGTTTAACCCATAGGATTGTACTGATAATACTTTTTTTCCCGGCGAAAAAAGTAAAATAATTTAACTGCAAAATTTTACAAATGAACAATGCTATCATAGATACATAAACAATATTTGTTAATAATTATTAACTAATTAATTTATTTGTTAATTATTTGTTGAAATTAGCTATTTATAGCTAATGTTCTAGAACATGTATTTTGTTGAAAAAACAAAATTGTTCATTGGAAAACATTTATAAGATGTTTATAGAACATTTTACATATTAGTACAGGCTCCAGCCTATGACCCCGTAGGAATTATATATATGACTCGGCTACCCTGCATAGATGTTTCGTGCAGACTTGGCACATTTAAAAAAATTTGGGTAGACTTCATCAAATGGTTGGGCTCGTTTTTTAGGGGGTAACAGTGGCAGTGGGGTAAGTAAATAATTTACTGTAGGAATTTCATATTGTGTATTGTTGTGAATATTTGGTATATTGGTGTGGGGAAGCCCAAATTATTCTCAATCAGAGTGTAACAGAGTGCAATATTTCAGAGTGCAAATCAGAGTTCAGAGTGTCGATCAAATATAGATTAATATCCAACCAACAAAACTCTTTTTCTACTCTGCATTTAAGACAACGTCCTTCTCCACTCCCAATATCCGGTGACTGGCCGGGACATAGCGGTCTGAAAGTTCCGTGTCGGGAATAACGGCAACATTTGTATCTACTGCTAATGGTGACACAGGTCCTTTCGAAGTCTTATGGGGAGTCTTTCAGGGTGACACACTTACACCATTTTTATTCGTAACTGTGGTTGATTATGTTCTACGCATGTCCTTAGACCATCTTAATAAAGATGGGATGATGGTAACACCTCCTACTGGCACAAGAAGAAGAGGAAATCCAGCAAAGTACCTTCCTTACTGATCTAGACTTTGCTGACGACTTAGGGGCACCGTCAGAATCACTAAAGGGAGCCCAAAGACTCATCTGCTCATTGGAGCAGGTTGCGTCTAGTGTTGGTCTTTTTATAAATACCAAGAAGACCAAAATCATGACAGTGAACCTAGACAGCCCTCAAGAAATGTCATTTTCACAAGAATGCTGCTCCAGGTTCATTGTGACAAGTACAATGAACACATGTGGCCACATGGAGCGAATAAGCATGGTGGATAGCCCATGACTTTCTTGAGATGCATCTTAAAGGACACTGGCCTTGAAGATGCGGATGATCTAGCAAATGTCATGGGAGATAGGGAGTAGTGGCGGCGCAATTTTGTCGACAAGCCAGCACAGCATTCTTAATATATATGTATTATATATATATAATGCAGCTGCAATGCAGCATGCCGATTGTAGTAGTAGTCGTAGTTAACTGTCAAAATTTCGGTCTTCTTGGAGTTAACAAATAAAGCAACTCTAGAAGCAGCCTGTTCTATTGAGCTGATAAGCAGTTGGACTACCGCTAGTGATTCTGAGAGTACTCCTACGTAAATATGTCGAGATCAGTTAGGTGCTTGGCTGGACATCCTCTACTTCTGGAGCCAGTAGGTGAAGTTACCATCACCTCATCATCATTATTATGATCTAAGGACATGCGTAGAACATAGTCAACCACAATTATAAATAAGAATAGTGCAAGTGTGTCACCCTACAGGACTCCACATAACACTTCGAATGGATCAGTCAGTGTCACCATCAATAGAAGACACAAATGCGGTGGAACCTAGAACGCTTGAGTTTCAAGGATAACAAATATGTAACAATATCTGAATTTCGTTGAGAAACAGCTGAGATATAGGCGTTCAAAGATTGCAAGAATTATTGTACGCCGTTTATTCTAATTATAAATAAACATTTAGTTCCATTCTAAATCCAGTTCCATTCCTAATTTTCAAATACAGACAACATGTGAAGCAACACACGATACTGATCAACAAGATCACCAGAGGAATCACCAGAAGAATCATTACCAACTTCACCGCTTTCAAAAAATTTGACAACTGCCTCCACTTGTCTCTCGTCAGAACAACAAAAAGCAATGCGTATAACTTCTCTGCATTCTTTGCATATTCTTTCATTCGCGTTGCAACCCGTTGTAGTTACATGTAGTAGTAGTAATATTTGCATCCCCATCTAAAGCGGAAACTACCACAGCATACGCTGACAAAAACACATTTAATCTTAATAAAGTGGATTTTATCATAATCAATTTTCCGTAATCGATTTCCTTGTGTATGATCTACACCACAGTAGCACAAATATTATAGAAAAGTATGACGATGGGGTCAGAACAATAATAATATTTCACTCTATCTTTACCATATGTTTTTAAAACAACTACACAAAACACACTGGTAGATAATGTGTTCTAGAACATTCATCAATACTCCCAAAGTAACAAATAAGACCTTTGTATTGGTAGAAGGTTGTCGGCATAGAAAATAGTGACAAAAAATTATAAAAGATAAAAAATAAATATTTCATAAATTTGTATATATATAATATATATACAATCATTTCGTAATGTCAGCTAAGAGGCATATCCCCCAGAAACCCAAACGAAAACAGCATGTGCCATGGCAAAACTCTGAGGTTACTTGGAAGAGAGAAGATCTTAAGATAGCCTACAAAGTTAAAACCGAACAACCAACAACCGAAACCATTAACAAGGTTGAGAAAGCTAAGGACGATCTTAAATTGGCCTACAACATCAGCCAGGAAAAGTACATACAGGATAAAATTGAAGCAATCACAACTGCTCACATACAGCAACAATCACGACTTACCTGGCAAACTGTAAATGAGGTATCTGGTCGGAAAAGTTGTGCAAAGGGGCGCCTCAAGGCCGATAGTCCTGAAGGACTTGTTGGGAAGTGGAAAAATCACTTTAGCAACTTGCTTGGGCAGCCACCAAACATCAAGGTCAGCCCTACAAGGAAAATATATGACAAGACACTACCTATAGAGACAGGGGAATTCACACCTGCCGAACTCCAAAGAAGCATTAAAAGCATGTCCAATAATAAAGCGAGTGGATTAGACGAAATCACAGCGGAGGTATGGAAAACAGGAGTGCTAAACAGACTAGGGATGTCCCGGAATCGATATTTTGATTCCGGCCGGAACCGGAACCGGAATTCAACATGCCGGAATATTCCGGCCGGAATTCCGGCCGGAACCGGAATTTTGTATAATTAGTGAAATACACTAAATGACCCATGAAACTTTATATTTTTTTGTGAAATAAATGAATTTTTTAATTTCTAAAGCCAAGTTTACTAGAGATCAATCAGCACCTAGGGGCAATTAAAGTGGGTGGAGTGGAGAGCGGCCTGGCGCCCGTTATGGCCGTTTATGGGACGGGAAGTACCCCCATACTTCGGCCTTAAACGACATGGAATTCAATTTTTGAGAGTAATCAGCTGTTATTTGCGTCGAATTTCTCCTGGAGAGGGATTAATTTTTATTGCGTCCAATTTTCCCCCTATCTGAAATAATAATAATAATTCCATCTACAATAATCAACTCATGACTTATGGCATGCTGAAGGCCTGTGATTGGTTACTTTGAGTAGAAATATGTAGTAAATGTGAGACGCATCTTATATATTTTAACAAATTACTTTTGACTTATGTGGTACCAATGGAGCACGGGAGCTATACTTTTCACATACGGACTCAGATAAAATCTGAAAACTACTTATGGGCCTAATGCATTTCATATAAAATCGCTTCAAAGCGACAAAAGGTTTAACATGATGTAAATTAAGGCGGTTGTGAATTGTATACGAATACTATTGTTTAGTTTATTATTTTGGTTGAAATAACGTGCCAGTGTTACCTGCTCCTTTCCCTAAATTGAGAATTTAACATTGAGGCGGGACATTAATTCGCCAAGATGGGATTTGCGTTCAGTCCCCCCCCCCCCCCCCCCCTGTCTCACCCATCAAGACTGAATTCACTTTAAAAAACACGGTGGCAGCAATTTTCCCTCGTTACATAGTTTAGTTAGACTCCACCTTAGTGTAGTGGTTGCATTGAATTTACATCTCTCTGGAGGTCGAGGGTTCGATCCCCACATGAGGGCCAGGGCAGTTTTCGTTTCGGCATGAATGCTTGATTGGACTAGCCAGGGCGCATCTCTGACTTTCATCCTTAAGTGGTAGCTCTAACTGCCGAATAAAAGTTTACTTGTTTATTTTTTTTACAACTACAAGTGTTGACAAGTATCTTAAACTAATTCAATTGGTAAGTATATGTTATAAATATATATAAATTTTGATAATAATTTAACAAACTAATTGCAACGATCAAACTAGCTAGGAACCTTGTAATTCCGGTAAAATTCCGGCCGGAATTGACCCCATTCCGGCAATTCCGGCCGGAACCGGAATCGTTCAAAAACCGCCGGAATTCCGGCCGGAACGGAATTCCGGGACATCCCTAAAACAGACCATTATTGAATGTTTTCAACCGGATGTTAAAAGAGGAAAAGCCACCACCAATTTGGACTAAAGGTCAACTAAAGCCTCTCCCCAAGAAAGGAGACCTCGGTATACCAACAAACTATCGTGGGATCTGTCTGCTTGTGGTAGCTACCAAAATATACAATAAAATGATTCTATATAGGATTGGGCCTCACATAAAGAAACTACTGCGTAAGAGCCAAAACGGATTTCGACCAAATAGATCAACAATAGCTCAGATACTTGCACTACGGAGACTGATTGAAGGAATTAAGTCAAAGAATCTCCCCGCAGTCATGACTTTTGTGGACTTCAAGAAAGCATTCGACTCCATCCATAGAGGTAAAATGCTTGAAATCCTAACAGCTTATGGAATACCAGAAGTAATTGTTGCTGGCATTGGATTGTTATATTGTGACACAGAAGCGCAGGTACGCTCACCAGATGGTGGAACTGAGGTTTTCACAATCCTGGCTGGCGTACTGCAAGGTGACACATTAGCACTATTACTATTTGTAATCGTGCTGGATTACGCAATGAGGACGGACACAAAGGGTGAAGATCTGGGATTCACAATTCAAGAACGCAGAAGAAGTAGATATCCGGCAACTACAGTCACAGACACCGACTTTGCGGATGACATCGCCCTGCTCTCTAATACGCTAGCAGATGCTCAGCTTCTACTAAATAAAGTGGAGAGGGCTGCTAAGGAGGTTGGATTGCATATAAATGCTACCAAGACCGAATTCATGACCTTTAATGTTGATGGAAACTTGACAACCATTGATAATAATCAACTAAGGAAGGCCGACGACTTCCAGTACCTTGGATCATGGATAGAGAGTAGCAAAAAGGATATAGAAGTTAGGAAAGCAAAGGCTTGGGTAGCTCTATCAAAAATGGATGCCATCTGGAAATCAGATCTCTCCAGGCACCTGAAGACTAAGTTCTTTCGAGCCACAGTGGGAAGTGTATTTTTATACGGGGGTGAGACCTGGACACTGACTAAATCACTTGAACAACGAATTGATGGTTGCTACTCAAGACTACTAAGGGCAGCCCTAAACATCAGCTGGAGACAACACATGACAAACGCCGAGCTTTATGGTACAATACCACCTGTATCAACCACCCTCCGTGAACGCAGATTAAGATTCAGTGGTCACTGCTGGCGAAGTAAAGACGAGGTCATACCAGATCTACTTTTCTGGTAACTAGCTAGTTAAAAAAATTTGAGGGGGGGGGGGGGGGGGGGTGTACCTATAACACACTAGTACCCACAAGACGGTGACTAAGTTTGCTTCAGTCGACTATAGTCAGTCAAGATTGATTAATGATTATCACATCCAAGCAGGAGATAACTTCCAATAAACTTTAATGAGATTTATATGTATAATTAATACTGTGTATCTGTTAATAAATTTCACTTATATTCGATATAGTACATCATTAAAATGTATAAATGAGTATACATAAAATCCTTTCTTCACATACCGAACTCTGATAAGTTGACATAATGTAACAAAATTACATACATCATTGCTTGCAAAGGTCACTTTTCAGCGTTAAAGACCCTTGTTTATATATGTAAACCTCCCTCGCTGCGCTCGCTCGGTACATAAATAAACTCGGGTTATAACGCTGCAAATTGCTACTTTACACACAGACACAATGATGTAAATAGTTATTGTTATATTATACCAGTATTATTTTGAATTATATAGTATAGTACGCCTTGGATAGGGGGAGGGGGGCACATTCGATAAAAATTCATCCATCTCCAGGGGAAATTCGACGCAAACAACAGCTGAGTACTAGTAGCAAAAATAAAACTGTAACCTGTTTTATTGAGTTTCGTTTATTGTTTTGGTTAGAATGTAAAGGACATGTAAGCTGTCAGCTTGAATAGAATAATTATAAACATCGAAAAAGTTGAATGTTTTCACATTAAATCAGAAGTTAAGACAACCAGACAATAATGTACATTTGTCTGTACAACCGATGGAGAAACAGACCCATTTGAAGTGACGTTCGAAGTGACACGGTGGATAGGCTCGGACCTAGGCTGATTGACATGACATGGGTTTGTCAGAAAAATCGAAAGGTGCCTTGCTTATCAATTGATAAGCAGTATTCTGTAGTATCTGCTGCATTGCAGCTGCATATTAAGATGCTATAACGGTTTAACAAAAAAAATATGGTGCCACCACCACACCATGCAATCTACAATTGGATTGCTGTGATGCAGCGTGCATTATGAACGTTATGCCGGCTTGTCAACAAAAATGCGCCGACACAACTCCCTATCCCCTAGACTTTCGCGAGATAATCCGGACCTTTAAGGCAATTTGTTCCTGTAAGAAAGTCATGGACAGTCCACCTAGCTTATTTAATCCATGAGCCTGCCAAAGCTTAAGATTGTGTACAGGCTTGTCTTCATGGCGAATGCAATGTCCTGCGAAGCGGAGGCGGTTTTGTGTAAGTATTTAGCTTGAGAAAACCTTATATATGGTCATTGGTCAATAAACGTGGCTCAAAGCGTTGCAAATTATTATTTTTTATTTCTTGCCGAACAATTTGTGTACCAAGGTATACATTTTGTGTACCAAGGTATACATTTTGTGTACCAAGTTATACTTGGATAAAATTTTCAAGGTATACGTTTTGTGTACCAAGGTAGTGTACCAAGGTATACTGTTACGGTATATGGCGCTGTATCCACAGTATTAGTCCATTATGCAGTATGCAATATTAGTCCATTATGCAGTATGCAATATTAGTCCGTTATACTGTATGTAATATTAGTCCGTTGTGCAGCATGATATTTT
>JAUCBJ010006983.1:0-33653 GCA_032718475.1 Nemertoderma westbladi | reverse complement strand
GGAGTTATATGATGTTTGACAACCACGACTTTAGAGGGATTGTGACCCCGTGTCCTATTTTAGTGTTTTCATATTAAGATACAGAGTTGGACGTCTGACGCTCTAATCATTACGATAGCGATCTGGAAATTCTACGTGATACCACTGTCAACCATAATGTACTTATGGCCGTGTCCTACAATGAAAGGGTAGTATATATTAAAAGACTGCAGAGGATTAGTATTGACATGTGGTATGATACAAGGTACCAGCATCAGGTAGTATTTCCTTTTTGTATCTGATTCGCTATCGGAATGATTAGACCTGCAGGTCACCAGTTCGATCTCATTTGAACGTTTTAAACCGACTTTGTATTATTATTATTATATTAAATGTTTATATAAATCAGTTTTCCCAACTAACTATTTAAATTGATAATGTCTGTATAAATGTGCCAATCCGTTTTACAACCGCCTAAAGTGCCAATGGGTCAAAATCACTAAAAATGGCCAAAACTAAACAAAAACATTAGACACGCCATAACTTTTGACTTCCTTGATCATTTCCAATAATTTATATCTTAAAATGACCGGCATTTTTCGGTGTTATAGAATTCAATTTTATTTGCAACGCTACCTTGTATTAATGTTTCAGAATATTTGCGCGAATTCGAAAAAAACATAAGATTTTTCAGTGTAGACACTCAATACATAAAGTTAAAAGCGTTTATATTTTATAATGTTAACGAACCAGATATGTTGATATCATATACCATTTGAAAGAGCGTAAAATTCTGCAGAAGCTAATATATTATTTATTGTTGTCCAATGTATCTAAGGTACGTCTATCAGTAAGAATAATCATTATAGATTTTCATTGTTTTTTGTGTCCCCTGTAATGGACCAGAGTTAACTATGATGTATACAGCTATAAAAAAAACCGGGATATAATATGAAAGAACCATCTTTCCCACGGTCGCTGTCCAAATTTCAGCCAATTGCATGTTCGTATATTCATGTAGTGGTAGTTTAAAGTTATGAGTCGGGGTGCGTCGCTTGCATCCCCCCCCCCCCCCTTTTCCCCCGCCCCTGTAATGCCACTTATATGTCAAGAGAATATTCCCAAGAAACATATAAGTGCCAATACGTTGTAGAACTGTCTTAAGTGCCAATTCGTTGTAGAACTGTCTTAAGTGCCAATTCGTTGTAGAACTGTCTAAAGTGCCAATTCGTTGTAGAACTGTCTAAAGTGCCACTACTACTACTAGGATCGGCATGCTGCATTGCAGCTGCATTTTTAGGAATGCTGTGCCGGCTTGTCAACAAAATTGCACCGCCACAACTCCCTATCACCCATGAGATTTGCTAGATCATCCGCATCTTTAAGGCCAGTGTCCTTTAAGATGTGTCTCAAGAAAGTCATGGGCTGTCCACCATGCTTATTCACTCCATGAGGCTGCCAAAGTACAAGATTATGCACTGGCTGGTCCTCACGGCGAAAGCAATGTCCTGCAAAGCGGAGGCGATTTTGTTCTAGTGTCAAGCTTGGGGGAACCAATGAGACACCTCCAATGTTATATAATGTCTGGTTGGAGATGTGTGCATTGTACTTGACACAATGAACCCGGCGTAGCATTCTTGTGAATGTGCCATCCAGAGATTTGGTGTCCTCAGCAGTTAGAGCCCAGCATGGACTCCCGTAGAGGAGTACTGGAACTACTGCTGCTCTAAATAATCGGACCTTAAGTTTCCGATTAATTCTCGGTGACTTCCAAATCCTGGAAAGCCTATTCAAGGCTGCCCATGCCTTTCCCTTACGTATTCGAAGGTCCTCACCTGACTTCCGGATCCATGATCCCAGGTTACAGAAGTCGTCCACATGCTCAAGCATACCATCCTTTGAGCTTATGCTCATCCGATCAGAGACTTGCTGAGGACTTTCAAAGTTAACTGTCAGAATTTTGGTCTTTCTGGAGTTAATAAAAAGACCAACACTAGAAGCAGCATGTTCTAATGAGCTGAGGAGCCGTTGGGCTCCCTCTAATGATTCTGAGAGTACTCCTAAGTCATCAGCAAAGTCTAGATCAGTTAGGTACTTGGCAGGAATTCCTCGACTTCTGGAGCCAGTAGGTGGAGTTATCATCACCCCATCATCATTATGATGATCTAAGGACATGCGTAGAACATAGTCAACCACAATAATGAACAAGAATGGTGCAAGTGTGTCTCCTTGGAGGACGCCCCATAACACTTCAAATGGTTCTGTGTCACCGTCAACAGTAGACACAAATGTTGTCGAACCATCTTATACTGATCTGATTGCTGCAATAATTTCATCAGGAATCCCATATAATGAAAGTATGCTGAACATACGTGAGCGAGAGACTGAATCAAAGGCCTTGAAGAAGTCAACAAAGATAACAGCCAGATGCCTGTCTTTCTTTTTTGATAATTCTTCAATTATCCTTCTAAGTGCCAAAATGGGCTCCATGGTCCCACGACCTTTACGGAACCCATTCTGATTTCCACGGAGCAGTCTCTCAATGGGATCCCTGATGCGATTTAATAGAATCCTATTGTATAGCTTTGCAGCAATCGAGATCAATGAGATTCCCCGAAAAGAACCATAGAGTGTTAGGTTGCCCTTCTTGGGAACTGGCACCAACTTATTTGTTTTCATTTCTTGTGGGACTCTTGTTGTTCGATACATGTCTACTATGATGGGATAGATAAGCTTTAAACACTCAGGTATTTTAAAGACCTCAGGGGGAACACCATCTACTCCACTGGCACGATTGGTCTTAATGCTCTTTGCAGCAGCCTTCACTTCTGCAAAGGAGATATCGCCAATGGGAATATCTGGGAGTACAGACTCAGACACTTTTACTTCTATAAAGTTATCTGGCAATACCCTGTCATTATTGAGGAGCTTTTCAAAGTGGGCTTTCCAACCATTGAGGCGATCGGCTGGTGATTCAGCCTTAACCTTGGTGGTTGGTTGGCTTTTCCGCCCAGTAAGCAGATTGATCGATTTCCATGCCTGGGATGATTGCCTGCTGTCGTCAGCATCATTGATGGCATCAACCTGTTGGTTTATTAGCTCCTGTAGATTAACAGAGTACTGCCTGTTCAGGGACCTAGATGCAGCCTTAACTGCATTCTTGGCCGCTAAAGTCTGTTTGAGTCGGGACTCTTTCTGCGCCTTATGAAGGTCGTTTCGGCACTTTTGAATTTTGTTGTCAGTCCAGGGGGCCCTTTTCCTGTTTCGAGGGTAAATCCTGTTTCTAAAGTGCCAATTCGTTGGAGAACTGTCTAAAGTGCCAATTCGTTGTAGAACTGTCTAAAGTGCCAATTCGTTGGAGAACTGTCTAAAGTGCCAATACGTTGTAGAACTGTCTAAAGTGCCAATTCGTTGTAGAACTGTCTAAAGTGCCAATTCGTTGTACAACTGTCTAAAGTGCCAATACGTTGTAGAACTGTCTAAAGTGCCAATTCGTTGTAGAACTGTCTAAAGTGCTAATTCGTTGCAGAACTGTCTAAAGTGACAATTCGTTGTAGAAATGTCTAAAGTGCCAATTCGTTGTAGAACTGTCTTAGGAACTTGTCTGAAAATTAGGGCGTGGCACTTCAAATTCTGAAAAATACGAGATTCGGAAAATACACTAAAGTTTTGATTTGCAAAGCATTTTTATAGGTTTTCTGGAGCGCTGAATCGATTGAAAGTACTGTAATATAGAAGCCTGAAGACTTAGTGGTTCGCCATTTTTGGTGCACCAAAATTAGGGCGTGGCACTTCAAATTTTGAAAAATACGAGATTCGGAAAATTCACTAAAGTTTTGATTTCAAATTAATTTTATAGGTTTTCTGGAGCGCTGAATCGATTGAAAGTAATATAGAAGCCTCAAATCCTTTGTGTACGTAACTTTCGGTGCACCAAAATTAGGGCGTGGCACTTCAAATTTTCAAAATTTCTTTATTCGGAAAAAACACTAAAGTTTTGATTTCAAAAAATGGCTAACTTCTAAGTCTCCAGGCTTCTATATTACTTTAAATCGATTCAGCGGTCTGGAAAACCTATATAAATTCGTTAAAAATTCAATTTTGGTTTATTTTCCGAATCTCGTATTTTTCAAAATTTGAAGTGCCACGCCCTAATTTTGGTGCACCAAAAATGGCGAACCACTCAGTCTTCAGGCTTCTATATTACTTTCAATCGATTCAGCGGCCCAGAAAACCCATAAAGATGCGTTGAAATAAAAAAATTAGGGGCATTTTCTGAATATCTAATTTTTCAAAATTTGAAGTGCCACGCCCACTTCTTAGGTGCACGAAAAATTGCATCCACTTCAATTTTTGAAAGTGGAATATAATCACATTCGATTCAGCGTCTTCAAAAACCTACTAAATCTAGCCAACACTGCCACACTATTAGTTTTTAGAAAACGAAAAATTTTGTAATTTTGTCCTGGGACTACTTTTATTTTTCATCAAAATTATGAGACCCTGCTTATGAAATTTTAACTTTTTAAGATTTGGTAGTGTTCATCTATAGTTGTTTCACCAACAGTCCAAATTTTGTAGGATTTCATTAGACGACTACAAAAATATAGTGGGTGGGCCGAATCGGCCCCCCCCCCCCCAGTGGTGCTAATGGTCAAAACACCCCAGTGGTAATAGGGTTAAGGGCCAATTCGTTGGAGAACTTTCTAAAGTTCCAATTCGATGGAGAACTGTCTAAAGGGCCAATCCGTTGTAGAACTGTCTAAAGTGCCAATTCGATGTAGAACTGTCTAAAGTGCCAATACGTTGTAGAACTGTCTAAAGTGCCAATTCGATGGAGAACTGTCTAAAGTGGCAATTCGTTGTAGAACTGTCTAAAGTGCCAATAAGTTGTAGAACTGTCGAAAGTGCCAATTCGTTGTAGAACTGTCTAAAGGGCCAATTCGTTGGAGAACTTTCTAAAGTGCCAATTCGTTGTAGAACTTTCTAAAGTTCCAATTCGATGGAGAACTGTCTAAAGGGCCAATCCGTTGTAGAACTGTCTAAAGTGCCAATTCGTTGTAGAACTGTCTAAAGTGCCAATGAGTTGTAGAACTGTCTAAAGTGCCAATAAGTTGTAGAACTGTCGAAAGTGCCAATTCGTTGTAGAACTGTCTAAAGGGCCAATTCGTTGGAGAACTTTCTAAAGTGCCAATTCGTTGTAGAACTGTCTAAAGTTCCAATTCGTTGTAGAACTGTCTAAAGTGCCATACGTTGTAGAACTGTCTAAAGTGGCAATTCGTTGCGAACTGTCTAAAGTGCCAATTCGTTGTAGAACTGTCTAAAGTGCCAATGCCTTTTAGAACTATTTAGAACGGATGCGAAATTTAACAGTGAATAATTGCGAATATAATAGCATAATAAAATAGCGAATATGACGCTTTAGGATAAAATAGTTTACCCCGGGTTCTCACGGCCGCGTGGCCTAATGGATAAGGCGTCTGACTTCGGATCAGAAGATTGTCGGTTCGACTCCGGCCGTGGTCGTTTTTGCAGAAAGTTCGATTTTGTAATGAAAGTATAAGCAAGTAAACGCGAACCAGATTTATTTGTACAGAGTATTGATTGAGTATAGGTAGGGCCTTCTTGCAGCAAAACTACCAGCGAACGGTTACGGACAGATACAGAGTTGGACGTCTGACGATCTAATCATTACGATAGCGATCTGGATATTCTACGTGATACCACTGTCAACCATAATGTACTTAGGGCCGTGTCCTACAATGAAAGGGTAGTGTATATTAAAAGACTGCAGAGGATTAGTATTGACATGTGGTATGATACACGGTACCAGCATCAGGTAGTATTTCCATTTTGTATCTGATTCGCTATCGGAATGATTAGACCTGGAGGTCACCAGTTCGATCTCATTTGAACGTTTTAAACCGACTTTGTATTATTATTATTATATTAAATGTTTATATAAATCAGTTTTCCCAACTAACTATTTAAATTGATAATGTCTGTCTAAATCTGCCAATCCGTTTTACAACCGCCTAAAGTGCCAATGGGTCAAAATCACTAAAAATGGCCAAAACTAAACAAAAACATTAGACACGCCATAACTTTTGACTTCCTTGATCATTTCCAATAATTTATATCTTAAAATGACCGGCATTTTTCGGTGTTATTTTTTTGCAACGCTACCTTGTATTAATATTTCAGAATATTTGCGCGAATTCGAAAAAAACATAAGATTTTTCAGTGTAGACACTCAATACATAAAGTTAAAAGCGTTTATATTTTATAATGTTAACGAACCAGATAATAATATGTTGATATCTATATACCATTTGAAAGAGCGTAAAATTCTGCAGAAGCTAATATTACAGGGGGGACTTAACTTAAAACCCAAATAGAATTAGTGGAGTAAATTTTAATAGCTACCCACCGTGCTCATCGAATTCTCTTTAAAAAGAGATTTCGAATGATATATATGTTTATAGGTTTTGAAAGGAACATTTTTTGACGAAAATCCCATTTTAAGTTTGGCCACTTTTAGTGATTTAGACCCCAATACGTTTTGCTACTGTCTAATGTGACAATCTGGTTAGAACTGTCTAAAGTGCCAATTTGTTGTAGAACTGTCTAAAGTGCCAATTCGTTGGAGAACTGTCTAAAGTGCCAATTCGTTGTAGAACTGTCTAAAGGGCCAATCCGTTGTAGAACTGTCTAAAGTGCCAATTCCTTGGAGAACTGTCTAAAGTGCCAATACGTTGTAGAACTGTCTAAAGTGCCAATTCGTTGTAGAACTGTCTAAAGTGCCAATTCGTTGTAGAACTGTCTAAAGTGCCAATACGTTTTAGAACTGTCTAAAGTGCCAATGAGTTGTAGAACTGTCTAAAGTGCCAATTCCTTGGAGAACTGTCTAAAGTGCCAATACGTTGTAGAACTGTCTAAAGTGCCAATTCGTTGTAGAACTGTCTAAAGTGCCAATTCGTTGTAGAACTGTCTAAAGTGCCAATACGTTTTAGAACTGTCTAAAGTGCCAATGAGTTGTAGAACTGTCTAAAGTGCCAATTCCTTGGAGAACTGTCTAAAGTGCCAATACGTTGTAGAACTGTCTAAAGTGCCAATTCGTTGTAGAACTGTCTAAAGTGCCAATTCGTTGTAGAACTGTCTAAAGTGCCAATTCGTTGGAGAACTGTCTAAAGTGCCAATTCGTTGTAGAACTGTCTAAAGGGCCAATCCGTTGTAGAACTGTCTAAAGTGCCAATACGTTGTAGAACTGTCTAAAGTGCCAATACGTTGTAGAACTGTCTAAAGTGCCAATTCGTTGTAGAACTGTCTAAAGTGCCAATTCGTTGTAGAACTGTCTAAAGTGCCAATTCGTTGGAGAACTGTCTAAAATGCCAATTCGTTGTAGAACTGTCTAAAGGGCCAATCCGTTGTAGAACTGTCTAAAGTGCCAATAAGTTGTAGAACTGTCTAAAGTGCCAATACGTTGTAGAACTGTCTAAAGTGCCAATTCGTTGTAGAACTGTCTAAAGTGCCAATACGTTTTAGAACTGTCTAAAGTGCCAATGAGTTGTAGAACTGTCTAAAGTGCCAATTCCTTGGAGAACTGTCTAAAGTGCCAATACGTTGTAGAACTGTCTAAAGTGCCAATTCGTTGTAGAACTGTCTAAAGTGCCAATTCGTTGTAGAACTGTCTAAAGTGCCAATTCGTTGGAGAACTGTCTAAAGTGCCAATTCGTTGTAGAACTGTCTAAAGGGCCAATCCGTTGTAGAACTGTCTAAAGTGCCAATACGTTGTAGAACTGTCTAAAGTGCCAATACGTTGTAGAACTGTCTAAAGTGCCAATTCGTTGTAGAACTGTCTAAAGTGCCAATTCGTTGTAGAACTGTCTAAAGTGCCAATTCGTTGGAGAACTGTCTAAAATGCCAATTCGTTGTAGAACTGTCTAAAGGGCCAATCCGTTGTAGAACTGTCTAAAGTGCCAATAAGTTGTAGAACTGTCTAAAGTGCCAATACGTTGTAGAACTGTCTAAAGTGCCAATTCGTTGTAGAACTGTCTAAAGTGCCAATTCGTTGTAGAACTGTCTAAAGTGGCAATTTGTTGTAGAACTGTCTAAAGTGGCACATCGTTGTAGAACTGTATAAAGTGCCAATTCGTTGTAGAACTGTCTAAAGTGCCAATTCCTTGGAGAACTGTCTAAAGTACCAATTTGTTGTAGAACTGTCTAAAGTTCCAATCCATTGTAGAACAGTCTAAAGTGGCAATTCGTTGTAGAACTGTCAAAAGTGCCAATTCGTTGTAGAACTGTCTAAAGTGCCAATTCGTTGTAGAACTGTCTAAAGTGCCAATTCCTTGGAGAACTGTCTATAGTGCCAATACGTTGTAGAACTGTTTAAAGTGCCAATTCGTTGTAGAACTGTCTAAAGTGCCAATTCGTTGGAGAACTGTCTAAAGTGCCAATTCGTTGTAGAACTGTCTAAAGGGCCAATCCGTTGTAGAACTGTCTAAAGTGCCAATTCCTTGGAGAACTGTCTAAAGTGCCAATACGTTGTAGAACTGTCTAAAGTGCCAATTCGTTGTAGAACTGTCTAAAGTGCCAATTCGTTGTAGAACTGTCTAAAGTGCCAATACGTTGTAGAACTGTCTAAAGTGCCAATGAGTTGTAGAACTGTCTAAAGTGCCAATTCCTTGGAGAACTGTCTAAAGTGCCAATACGTTGTAGAACTGTCTAAAGTGCCAATTCGTTGTAGAACTGTCTAAAGTGCCAATTCGTTGTAGAACTGTCTAAAGTGCCAATTCGTTGGAGAACTGTCTAAAGTGCCAATTCGTTGTAGAACTGTCTAAAGGGCCAATCCGTTGTAGAACTGTCTGAAGTACCAATAAGTTGTAGAACTGTCTAAAGTGCCAATTCGTTGTAGAACTGTCTAAAATGCCAATTCGTTGTAGAACTGTCTAAAGTGCCAATTCGTTGTAGAACTGTCTAAAGTGGCAATTCGTTGTAGAACTGTCTAAAGTGGCAATTCGTTGTAGAACTGTCTAAAGGGCCAATCCGTTGTTGAACTGTCTAAAGTGCCAATTCGTTGTAGAACTGTCTAAAGTGCCAATTCGTTGTAGAACTGTCTAAAGTTCCAATCCGTTGTAGAACAGTCTAAAGTGGCAATTCGTTGTAGAACTGTCTAAAGTGCCAATTCGATGGAGAACTGTCTAAAGTGCCAATGAGTTGTAGAACTGTCTAAAGTGCCAATTCGTTGTAGAAATGTCTAAAGTGCCAATTCGTTGTAGAACTGTCTAAAGTGCCAATTCGTTGTAGAACTGTCTAAAGTGCCAATTCGTTGTAGAACTGTCTAAAGTGCCAATACGTTGTAGAACTGTCTAAAGTGCCAATTCGTTGGAGAACTGTCTAAAGTGGCAATTCGTTGTAGAACTGTCTAAAGTACCAATTCGTTGTAGAACTGTCTAAAGTACCAATTCGTTGTAGAACTGTCTAAAGTGCCAATTCGTTGTAGAACTGTCTAAAGTGCCAATTCGTTGTAGAACTGTCTAAAGTGCCAATTCGTTGGAGAACTGTCTAAAGTGCCAATTCGTTGGAGAACTGTCTAAAGTGGCAATTCGTTGTAGAACTGTCTAAAGTGCCAATTCGTTGTAGAACTGTCTAAAGTGCCAATCGTTGGAGAACTGTCTAAAGTGCCAATTCGTTGCAGAACTGTCTAAAGTGACAATTCGTTGTAGAACTGTCTAAAGTGCCAATTCGTTGTAGAACTGTCTAAAGTGCCAATCGTTGGAGAACTGTCTAAAGTGCCAATTCGTTGTAGAACTGTCTAAAGTGCCAATAAGTTGTAGAACTGTCGAAAGTGCCAATTCGTTGTAGAACTGTCTAAAGGGCCAATACGTTGTAGAACTGTCTAAAGTGGCAATTCGTTGTGAACGGTCTAAAGTGCCAATGCCTTTTAGAACTGTCTAAAGTTCCAATCCGTTTTAGAACTATTTAGAACGGATGCGAAATTTAACAGTGAATAATTGCGAATATAATAGCATAATAAAAAAGCGAATATGACGCTTTAGGATAAAATAGTTTACACCGGGTCCTCACGGCCGCGTGGCCTAATGGATAAGGCGTCTGACTTCGGATCAGAAGATTGTCGGTTCGACTCCGGCCGTGGTCGTTTTTGCAGAAAATTCGATTTTGTAATGAAAGTATAAGCAAGTAAACGCGAACCAGATTTGCACAGAGTATTGATTGAGTATAGGTAGGGCCTTCTTGCAGCAAAACTACCAGCGAACAGTTATAAGTTAGATTTAAAGTTATACATTTTGTTTATGCGACAAAGAAACAGATAAAAGTGGCCACAACTAAACAAAAACACTAGACACGCCGTAACTTTTGACTTCCTTGATCATTTCCAATAATTTATATCTTAAAATGACCGGCATTTATCGGTGTTATAGAATTCAATTTTTTTGCAACGCTACCTTGTATTAATGTTTCAGAATATTTGCGTAAATTCGAAAAAAAACATAAGATTTTTCAGTGTAGACACTCAATACATAAAGTTAAAAGCGTTTATATTTTATAATGTTAACGAACCAGATAATAATATGTTGATATTTATATACCATTTGAAAGAGCGTAAAATTCTGCAGAAGCTAATATATTATTTATTGTTGTCCATTGTATCTAAGGTACGTCTATCAGTAAGAATAATCATTATAGATTTTCATTGTTTTTTGTGTCCCCTGTAATGGACCAGGGTTAACTATGATGTATACAGCTATAAAAAAAAATCGGGATATAATATGAAAGAACCATCTTTCCCACGTTCTCTGTCCAAATTTCAGCCAATTGCATGTTAGTATATTCATGTAGTGGTAGTTTAAAGTTATGAAGTCGGGGTGCGTCGCTTGCATTCCCCCCCCCCCCCTTTTCCCCCGCCCCTGTAATGCCACTTATATGTCAAGAAAATATTCCCAATAAACATATAAGTGCCAATACGTTGTAGAACTGTCTAAAGTGCCAATTCGTTGTAGAACTGTCTAAAGTGCCAATTCGTTGTAGAACTGTCTAAAGTGCCAATTCGTTGGAGAACTGTCTAAAGTGCCAATACGTTGTAGAACTGTCTAAAGTGCCAATACGTTGTAGAACTGTCTAAAGTGCCAATACGTTGTAGAACTGTCTAAAGTGCCAATTCGTTGTAGAACTGTCTAAAGTGCCAATTCGTTGTAGAACTGTCTAAAGTGCCAATTCGTTGGAGAACTGTCTAAAGTGCCAATACGTTGTAGAACTGTCTAAAGTGCCAATTCGTTGTAGAACTGTCTAAAGTGCCAATTCGTTGGAGAACTGTCTAAAGTGCCAATTCGTTGGAGAACTGTCTAAAGTGGCAATTCGTTGTAGAATTGTCTAAAGTACCAATTCGTTGTAGAACTGTCTAAAGTGCCAATTCGTTGTAGAACTGTCTAAAGTTCCAATCCGTTGTAAAACTCTTTAAAGTGCCAATACGTTTTAGTACTGTCTAAAGTGGCAATTCGTTGTAAAACTGTCTAAAGTGCCAATTCGTTGTAGAACTGTCTAAAGTGCCAATTCGTTGGAGAACTGTCTAAAGTGCCAATTCGTTGTAGAACTGTCTAAAGTGCCAATTCGTTGGAGAACTGTCTAAAGTGCCAATTAATTGGAGAACTGTCTAAAGTGCCAATTCGATGGAGAACTGTCTAAAGTGCCAATTCGTTGTAGAACTGTCTAAAGTTCCAATCCGTTGTAGAACTGTCTAAAGTGCCAATTCGTTGTAGAACTGTCTAAAGTACCAATTCGTTGTAGAACTGTCTAAAGTACCAATTCGTTGTAGAACTGTCTAAAGTGCCAATTCGTTGTAGAACTGTCTAAAGTGCCAATACGTTGTAGAACTGTCTAAAGTGCCAATTCGTTGTAGAACTGTCTAAAGTGCCAATTCGTTGAAGAACTGTCTAAAGTGGCAATTCGTTGTAGAACTGTCTAAAGTGGCAATTCGTTGTAGAACAGTCTAAAGTGCCAATTCGTTGGAGAACTGTCTAAAGTGAGAATTCGTTGTAGAATTGTCTAAAGTACCAATTCGTTGTAGAACTGTCTAAAGTGCCAATTCGTTGGAGAACTGTCTAAAGTACCAATTCGTTGTAGAACTGTCTAAATTGCCAATTCGTTGTAGAACTGTCTAAAGTGCCAATACGTTGTAGAACTGTCTAAAGTGCCAATTCGTTGTAGAACTGTCTAAAGTGCCAATTCGTTGGAGAACTGTCTAAAGTGCCAATACGTTGTAGAACTGTCTAAAGTGCCAATGAGTTGTAGAACTGTCTAAAGTGCCAATTCGTTGTAGAAATGTCTAAAGTACCAATTCGTTGTAGAACTGTCTAAAGTGCCAATTCGTTGTAGAACTGTCTAAAGTGCCAATACGTTGTAGAACTGTCTAAAGTGCCAATTCGTTGTAGAACTGTCTAAAGTGCCAATTCGTTGAAGAACTGTCTAAAGTGCCAATTCCTTGGAGAACTGTCTAAAGTGCCAATACGTTGTAGAACTGTCTAAAGTGCCAATTCGTTGTAGAACTGTCTAAAGTGCCAATTCGTTGTAGAACTGTCTAAAGTGCCAATACGTTTTAGAACTGTCTAAAGTGCCAATGAGTTGTAGAACTGTCTAAAGTGCCAATTCCTTGGAGAACTGTCTAAAGTGCCAATACGTTGTAGAACTGTCTAAAGTGCCAATTCGTTGTAGAACTGTCTAAAGTGCCAATTCGTTGTAGAACTGTCTAAAGTGCCAATTCGTTGGAGAACTGTCTAAAGTGCCAATTCGTTGTAGAACTGTCTAAAGGGCCAATCCGTTGTAGAACTGTCTAAAGTGCCAATACGTTGTAGAACTGTCTAAAGTGCCAATACGTTGTAGAACTGTCTAAAGTGCCAATTCGTTGTAGAACTGTCTAAAGTGCCAATTCGTTGTAGAACTGTCTAAAGTGCCAATTCGTTGGAGAACTGTCTAAAATGCCAATTCGTTGTAGAACTGTCTAAAGGGCCAATCCGTTGTAGAACTGTCTAAAGTGCCAATAAGTTGTAGAACTGTCTAAAGTGCCAATACGTTGTAGAACTGTCTAAAGTGCCAATTCGTTGTAGAACTGTCTAAAGTGCCAATTCGTTGTAGAACTGTCTAAAGTGGCAATTTGTTGTAGAACTGTCTAAAGTGGCACATCGTTGTAGAACTGTATAAAGTGCCAATTCGTTGTAGAACTGTCTAAAGTGCCAATTCCTTGGAGAACTGTCTAAAGTACCAATTTGTTGTAGAACTGTCTAAAGTTCCAATCCATTGTAGAACAGTCTAAAGTGGCAATTCGTTGTAGAACTGTCAAAAGTGCCAATTCGTTGTAGAACTGTCTAAAGTGCCAATTCGTTGTAGAACTGTCTAAAGTGCCAATTCCTTGGAGAACTGTCTATAGTGCCAATACGTTGTAGAACTGTTTAAAGTGCCAATTCGTTGTAGAACTGTCTAAAGTGCCAATTCGTTGGAGAACTGTCTAAAGTGCCAATTCGTTGTAGAACTGTCTAAAGGGCCAATCCGTTGTAGAACTGTCTAAAGTGCCAATTCCTTGGAGAACTGTCTAAAGTGCCAATACGTTGTAGAACTGTCTAAAGTGCCAATTCGTTGTAGAACTGTCTAAAGTGCCAATTCGTTGTAGAACTGTCTAAAGTGCCAATACGTTGTAGAACTGTCTAAAGTGCCAATGAGTTGTAGAACTGTCTAAAGTGCCAATTCCTTGGAGAACTGTCTAAAGTGCCAATACGTTGTAGAACTGTCTAAAGTGCCAATTCGTTGTAGAACTGTCTAAAGTGCCAATTCGTTGTAGAACTGTCTAAAGTGCCAATTCGTTGGAGAACTGTCTAAAGTGCCAATTCGTTGTAGAACTGTCTAAAGGGCCAATCCGTTGTAGAACTGTCTGAAGTACCAATAAGTTGTAGAACTGTCTAAAGTGCCAATTCGTTGTAGAACTGTCTAAAATGCCAATTCGTTGTAGAACTGTCTAAAGTGCCAATTCGTTGTAGAACTGTCTAAAGTGGCAATTCGTTGTAGAACTGTCTAAAGTGGCAATTCGTTGTAGAACTGTCTAAAGGGCCAATCCGTTGTTGAACTGTCTAAAGTGCCAATTCGTTGTAGAACTGTCTAAAGTGCCAATTCGTTGTAGAACTGTCTAAAGTTCCAATCCGTTGTAGAACAGTCTAAAGTGGCAATTCGTTGTAGAACTGTCTAAAGTGCCAATTCGATGGAGAACTGTCTAAAGTGCCAATTCGTTGTAGAACTGTCTAAAGTGGCAATTCGTTGTAGAACTGTCTAAAGTGCCAATACGTTGTAGAACTGTCTAAAGTGCCAATGAGTTGTAGAACTGTCTAAAGTGCCAATTCGTTGTAGAAATGTCTAAAGTGCCAATTCGTTGTAGAACTGTCTAAAGTGCCAATTCGTTGTAGAACTGTCTAAAGTGCCAATTCGTTGTAGAACTGTCTAAAGTGCCAATACGTTGTAGAACTGTCTAAAGTGCCAATTCGTTGGAGAACTGTCTAAAGTGGCAATTCGTTGTAGAACTGTCTAAAGTACCAATTCGTTGTAGAACTGTCTAAAGTACCAATTCGTTGTAGAACTGTCTAAAGTGCCAATTCGTTGTAGAACTGTCTAAAGTGCCAATTCGTTGTAGAACTGTCTAAAGTGCCAATTCGTTGGAGAACTGTCTAAAGTGCCAATTCGTTGGAGAACTGTCTAAAGTGGCAATTCGTTGTAGAACTGTCTAAAGTGCCAATTCGTTGTAGAACTGTCTAAAGTGCCAATCGTTGGAGAACTGTCTAAAGTGCCAATTCGTTGCAGAACTGTCTAAAGTGACAATTCGTTGTAGAACTGTCTAAAGTGCCAATTCGTTGTAGAACTGTCTAAAGTGCCAATCGTTGGAGAACTGTCTAAAGTGCCAATTCGTTGTAGAACTGTCTAAAGTGCCAATAAGTTGTAGAACTGTCGAAAGTGCCAATTCGTTGTAGAACTGTCTAAAGGGCCAATACGTTGTAGAACTGTCTAAAGTGGCAATTCGTTGTGAACGGTCTAAAGTGCCAATGCCTTTTAGAACTGTCTAAAGTTCCAATCCGTTTTAGAACTATTTAGAACGGATGCGAAATTTAACAGTGAATAATTGCGAATATAATAGCATAATAAAAAAGCGAATATGACGCTTTAGGATAAAATAGTTTACACCGGGTCCTCACGGCCGCGTGGCCTAATGGATAAGGCGTCTGACTTCGGATCAGAAGATTGTCGGTTCGACTCCGGCCGTGGTCGTTTTTGCAGAAAATTCGATTTTGTAATGAAAGTATAAGCAAGTAAACGCGAACCAGATTTGCACAGAGTATTGATTGAGTATAGGTAGGGCCTTCTTGCAGCAAAACTACCAGCGAACAGTTATAAGTTAGATTTAAAGTTATACATTTTGTTTATGCGACAAAGAAACAGATAAAAGTGGCCACAACTAAACAAAAACACTAGACACGCCGTAACTTTTGACTTCCTTGATCATTTCCAATAATTTATATCTTAAAATGACCGGCATTTATCGGTGTTATAGAATTCAATTTTTTTGCAACGCTACCTTGTATTAATGTTTCAGAATATTTGCGTAAATTCGAAAAAAAACATAAGATTTTTCAGTGTAGACACTCAATACATAAAGTTAAAAGCGTTTATATTTTATAATGTTAACGAACCAGATAATAATATGTTGATATTTATATACCATTTGAAAGAGCGTAAAATTCTGCAGAAGCTAATATATTATTTATTGTTGTCCATTGTATCTAAGGTACGTCTATCAGTAAGAATAATCATTATAGATTTTCATTGTTTTTTGTGTCCCCTGTAATGGACCAGGGTTAACTATGATGTATACAGCTATAAAAAAAAATCGGGATATAATATGAAAGAACCATCTTTCCCACGTTCTCTGTCCAAATTTCAGCCAATTGCATGTTAGTATATTCATGTTGTGGTAGTTTAAAGTTATGAAGTCGGGGTGCGTCGCTTGCATTCCCCCCCCCCCCCCTTTTCCCCCGCCCCTGTAATGCCACTTATATGTCAAGAAAATATTCCCAATAAACATATAAGTGCCAATACGTTGTAGAACTGTCTAAAGTGCCAATTCGTTGTAGAACTGTCTAAAGTGCCAATTCGTTGTAGAACTGTCTAAAGTGCCAATTCGTTGGAGAACTGTCTAAAGTGCCAATACGTTGTAGAACTGTCTAAAGTGCCAATACGTTGTAGAACTGTCTAAAGTGCCAATACGTTGTAGAACTGTCTAAAGTGCCAATTCGTTGTAGAACTGTCTAAAGTGCCAATTCGTTGTAGAACTGTCTAAAGTGCCAATTCGTTGGAGAACTGTCTAAAGTGCCAATACGTTGTAGAACTGTCTAAAGTGCCAATTCGTTGTAGAACTGTCTAAAGTGCCAATTCGTTGGAGAACTGTCTAAAGTGCCAATTCGTTGGAGAACTGTCTAAAGTGGCAATTCGTTGTAGAATTGTCTAAAGTACCAATTCGTTGTAGAACTGTCTAAAGTGCCAATTCGTTGTAGAACTGTCTAAAGTTCCAATCCGTTGTAAAACTCTTTAAAGTGCCAATACGTTTTAGTACTGTCTAAAGTGGCAATTCGTTGTAAAACTGTCTAAAGTGCCAATTCGTTGTAGAACTGTCTAAAGTGCCAATTCGTTGGAGAACTGTCTAAAGTGCCAATTCGTTGTAGAACTGTCTAAAGTGCCAATTCGTTGGAGAACTGTCTAAAGTGCCAATTAATTGGAGAACTGTCTAAAGTGCCAATTCGATGGAGAACTGTCTAAAGTGCCAATTCGTTGTAGAACTGTCTAAAGTTCCAATCCGTTGTAGAACTGTCTAAAGTGCCAATTCGTTGTAGAACTGTCTAAAGTACCAATTCGTTGTAGAACTGTCTAAAGTACCAATTCGTTGTAGAACTGTCTAAAGTGCCAATTCGTTGTAGAACTGTCTAAAGTGCCAATACGTTGTAGAACTGTCTAAAGTGCCAATTCGTTGTAGAACTGTCTAAAGTGCCAATTCGTTGAAGAACTGTCTAAAGTGGCAATTCGTTGTAGAACTGTCTAAAGTGGCAATTCGTTGTAGAACAGTCTAAAGTGCCAATTCGTTGGAGAACTGTCTAAAGTGAGAATTCGTTGTAGAATTGTCTAAAGTACCAATTCGTTGTAGAACTGTCTAAAGTGCCAATTCGTTGGAGAACTGTCTAAAGTACCAATTCGTTGTAGAACTGTCTAAATTGCCAATTCGTTGTAGAACTGTCTAAAGTTCCAATCCGTTGTAGAACTGTCTAAAGGGCCAATTCGTTGTAGAACTGTCTAAAGTGCCAATTCGTTAGAGAACTGTCTAAAGTGCAAATTCGTTGTAGAATTGTCTAAAGTACCAATTCGTTGTAGAACTGTCTAAAGTGCCAATTCGTTGTAGAACTGTCTAAAGTTCCAATCCGTTGTAAAACTCTTTAAAGTGCCAATACGTTTTAGTACTGTCTAAAGTGGCAATTCGTTGTAAAACTGTCTAAAGTGCCAATTCGTTGTAGAACTGTCTAAAGTGCCAATTCGTTGGAGAACTGTCTAAAGTGCCAATTCGTTGTAGAACTGTCTAAAGTGCCAATTCGTTGGAGAACTGTCTAAAGTGCCAATTAATTGGAGAACTGTCTAAAGTGCCAATTCGATGGAGAACTGTCTAAAGTGCCAATTCGTTGTAGAACTGTCTAAAGTTCCAATCCGTTGTAGAACTGTCTAAAGTGCCAATTCGTTGTAGAACTGTCTAAAGTACCAATTCGTTGTAGAATTGTCTAAAGTACCAATTCGTTGTAGAACTGTCTAAAGTGCCAATTCGTTGGAGAACTGTCTAAAGTGCAAATTCGTTGTAGAACTGTCTAAAGTGCCAATTCGTTGGAGAACTGTCTAAAGTGCCAATTAATTGGAGAACTGTCTAAAGTGCCAATTCGATGGAGAACTGTCTAAAGTGCCAATTCGTTGTAGAACTGTCTAAAGTTCCAATCCGTTGTAGAACTGTCTAAAGTGCCAATTCGTTGTAGAACTGTCTAAAGTGCCAATTCGTTGGAGAACTGTCTAAAGTGCCAATACGTTGTAGAACTGTCTAAAGTGCCAATTCGTTGTAGAACTGTCTAAAGTGCCAATTCGTTGGAGAACTGTCTAAAGTGCCAATTCGTTGGAGAACTGTCTAAAGTGGCAATTCGTTGTAGAATTGTCTAAAGTACCAATTCGTTGTAGAACTGTCTAAAGTGCCAATTCGTTGTAGAACTGTCTAAAGTTCCAATCCGTTGTAAAACTCTTTAAAGTGCCAATACGTTTTAGTACTGTCTAAAGTGGCAATTCGTTGTAAAACTGTCTAAAGTGCCAATTCGTTGTAGAACTGTCTAAAGTGCCAATTCGTTGGAGAACTGTCTAAAGTGCCAATTCGTTGTAGAACTGTCTAAAGTGCCAATTCGTTGGAGAACTGTCTAAAGTGCCAATTAATTGGAGAACTGTCTAAAGTGCCAATTCGATGGAGAACTGTCTAAAGTGCCAATTCGTTGTAGAACTGTCTAAAGTGCCAATTCGTTGAAGAACTGTCTAAAGTGGCAATTCGTTGTAGAACTGTCTAAAGTGGCAATTCGTTGTAGAACAGTCTAAAGTGCCAATTCGTTGGAGAACTGTCTAAAGTGAGAATTCGTTGTAGAATTGTCTAAAGTACCAATTCGTTGTAGAACTGTCTAAAGTGCCAATTCGTTGGAGAACTGTCTAAAGTACCAATTCGTTGTAGAACTGTCTAAAGTGCCAATTCGTTGTAGAACTGTCTAAAGTGCCAATTCGTTGGAGAACTGTCTAAAGTGCCAATTCGTTGGAGAACTGTCTAAAGTGGCAATTCGTTGTAGAATTGTCTAAAGTACCAATTCGTTGTAGAACTGTCTAAAGTGCCAATTCGTTGTAGAACTGTCTAAAGTTCCAATCCGTTGTAAAACTCTTTAAAGTGCCAATACGTTTTAGTACTGTCTAAAGTGGCAATTCGTTGTAAAACTGTCTAAAGTGCCAATTCGTTGGAGAACTGTCTAAAGTGCCAATTCGTTGGAGAACTGTCTAAAGTGGCAATTCGTTGTAGAATTGTCTAAAGTACCAATTCGTTGTAGAACTGTCTAAAGTGCCAATTCGTTGTAGAACTGTCTAAAGTTCCAATCCGTTGTAAAACTCTTTAAAGTGCCAATACGTTTTAGTACTGTCTAAAGTGGCAATTCGTTGTAAAACTGTCTAAAGTGCCAATTCGTTGTAGAACTGTCTAAAGTGCCAATTCGTTGGAGAACTGTCTAAAGTGCCAATTCGTTGTAGAACTGTCTAAAGTGCCAATTCGTTGGAGAACTGTCTAAAGTGCCAATTAATTGGAGAACTGTCTAAAGTGCCAATTCGATGGAAAACTGTCTAAAGTGCCAATTCGTTGTAGAACTGTCTAAAGTTCCAATCCGTTGTAGAACTGTCTAAAGTGCCAATTCGTTGTAGAACTGTCTAAAGTACCAATTCGTTGTAGAATTGTCTAAAGTACCAATTCGTTGTAGAACTGTCTAAAGTGCCAATTCGTTGTAGAACTGTCTAAAGTTCCAATCCGTTGTAGAACTGTCTAAAGGGCCAATTCGTTGTAGAACTGTCTAAAGTGCCAATTCGTTAGAGAACTGTCTAAAGTGCAAATTCGTTGTAGAATTGTCTAAAGTACCAATTCGTTGTAGAACTGTCTAAAGTGCCAATTCGTTGTAGAACTGTCTAAAGTTCCAATCCGTTGTAAAACTCTTTAAAGTGCCAATACGTTTTAGTACTGTCTAAAGTGGCAATTCGTTGTAAAACTGTCTAAAGTGCCAATTCGTTGTAGAACTGTCTAAAGTGCAAATTCGTTGGAGAACTGTCTAAAGTGCCAATTCGTTGTAGAACTGTCTAAAGTGCCAATTCGTTGGAGAACTGTCTAAAGTGCCAATTCGTTGAAGAACTGTCTAAAGTGGCAATTCGTTGTAGAACTGTCTAAAGTGGCAATTCGTTGTAGAACAGTCTAAAGTGCCAATTCGTTGGAGAACTGTCTAAAGTGAGAATTCGTTGTAGAATTGTCTAAAGTACCAATTCGTTGTAGAACTGTCTAAAGTACCAATTCGTTGTAGAACTGTCTAAAGTGCCAATTCGTTGTAGAACTGTCTAAAGTGCCAATACGTTGTAGAACTGTCTAAAGTGCCAATTCGTTGTAGAACTGTCTAAAGTGCCAATTCGTTGAAGAACTGTCTAAAGTGGCAATTCGTTGTAGAACTGTCTAAAGTGGCAATTCGTTGTAGAACAGTCTAAAGTGCCAATTCGTTGGAGAACTGTCTAAAGTGAGAATTCGTTGTAGAATCGTCTAAAGTACCAATTCGTTGTAGAACTGTCTAAAGTGCCAATTCGTTGGAGAACTGTCTAAAGTACCAATTCGTTGTAGAACTGTCTAAATTGCCAATTCGTTGTAGAACTGTCTAAAGTGCCAATTCGTTGGAGAACTGTCTAAAGTGCCAATTCGTTGTAGAACTGTCTAAAGTGCCAATTCGTTGGAGAACTGTCTAAAGTGCCAATTAATTGGAGAACTGTCTAAAGTGCCAATTCGATGGAGAACTGTCTAAAGTGCCAATTCGTTGTAGAACTGTCTAAAGTTCCAATCCGTTGTAGAACTGTCTAAAGTGCCAATTCGTTGTAGAACTGTCTAAAGTACCAATTCGTTGTAGAACTGTCTAAAGTACCAATTCGTTGTAGAACTGTCTAAAGTGCCAATTCGTTGTAGAACTGTCTAAAGTGCCAATACGTTGTAGAACTGTCTAAAGTGCCAATTCGTTGTAGAACTGTCTAAAGTGCCAATTCGTTGAAGAACTGTCTAAAGTGCCAATTCGTTGTAGAACTGTCTAAAGTGCCAATTCGTTGTAGAACTGTCTAAAGTGCCAATTCGTTGGAGAACTGTCTAAAGTGCCAATACGTTGTAGAACTGTCTAAAGTGCCAATTCGTTGTAGAACTGTCTAAAGTGGCAATTCGTTGTAGAACAGTCTAAAGTGCCAATTCGTTGGAGAACTGTCTAAAGTGGCAATTCGTTGTAGAACTGTCTAAAGTGGCAATTCGTTGTAGAACAGTCTAAAGTGCCAATTCGTTGGAGAACTGTCTAAAGTGAGAATTCGTTGTAGAATTGTCTAAAGTACCAATTCGTTGTAGAACTGTCTAAAGTGCCAATTCGTTGGAGAACTGTCTAAAGTACCAATTCGTTGTAGAACTGTCTAAATTGCCAATTCGTTGTAGAACTGTCTAAAGTTCCAATCCGTTGTAGAACTGTCTAAAGGGCCAATTCGTTGTAGAACTGTCTAAAGTGCCAATTCGTTAGAGAACTGTCTAAAGTGCAAATTCGTTGTAGAACTGTTTAGAACGGATGCGAAATTTAACAGTGAATAATTGCGAATATAATAGCATAATAAAATAGCGAATATGACGCTTTAGGATAAAATAGTTTAACCCGTGTTCTCACGGCCGCGTGGCCTAATGGATAAGGCGTCTGACTTCGGATCAGAAGATTGTCGGTTCGACTCCGGCCGTGGTCGTTTTTGCAGAAAGTCGCTTTTGTAATGAATGTAAAAATAAGTAAACGCGACCCTGAATTGTTACAAAAATAATGGGTCTTGCCATCCATACATTATCATTAGAAGTTTTTAATTTACATAATTTTTATGCGACATTAATTTAATGTCAATTACGTTTTAATGGAATTTCGGGTGAATTAGTAGGTTTCGTATTATTATAATTTTAGTTGGGCTCAGTTTGCAAAGTAGGCCAAGACGACTAAGTTCTAATTGGAAACCTCCAATTCGAGTTCGATGTCCAGTTGGTATCAGCATCAGGGTAGTATTGCCAGGTCTACCTGTTACCTATCGGAATGGTTAGAGCGTCAGACTTCCAACCTGGAGGTCATCAGTTCGATCCCACCTGGACTTTATTATTTATTAAATATAAATCAATAGCACAAATAACTGTAACTGTCAAGTGTCAAATCGTTTCACAAGTAAATGTCAAAGTGTCAAATCAGTTTCACAAGTAAGTATCTGAACAGTTTCACACGTAAGTGTCAAATCAATTTCACACGTAAGTGTCAAATCTGTTTCACACGTAAGTGTCAAATCTGTTTCACACGTAAGTGTCAAATCAGTTCCACACGTAAGTGTCAAATCAGTTTCACACGTAAGTGTCAAATCTGTTTCACACGTAAGTGTCAAATCAGTTTTACACGTAAGTGTTCAATCAGTTTCACACGTAAATGTCAAATCAGTTTCACACGTAAGTGTCAAATTAGTTTCACTAGTAACTATCAAAGTGTCAAATCAGTTTCACAAGAAATTGTAAAATCGTCAAATCAGTTCCACACGTAAGTGTCAAATTAGTTTCACACGTAGGTGTCAAATCAGTTCCACACGTAAGTGTCAAATCAGTTTTACACGTAAGTGTCAAATCAGTTTCACTCGTAAGTGTCAAATCTGTTTCACACGTAAGTGTCAAATCAGTTTTACACGTAAGTGTTCAATCAGTTTCACACGTAAATGTCAAATCAGTTTCACACGTAGGTGTCAAATCAGTTCCACACGTAAGTGTCAAATCAGTTTTACACGTAAGTGTCAAATCAGTTTCACACGTAAGTGTCAAATCTGTTTCACACGTAAGTGTCAAATCAGTTTTACACGTAAGTGTTCAATCAGTTTCACACGTAAATGTCAAATCAGTTTCACACGTAGGTGTCAAATCAGTTTCACTAGTAACTATCAAAGTGTCAAATCAGTTTCACAAGAAATTGTAAAATCGTCAAATCAGTTCCACACGTAAGTGTCAAATTAGTTTCACACGTAGGTGTCAAATCAGTTCCACACGTAAGTGTCAAATCAGTTTTACACGTAAGTGTCAAATCAGTTTCACTCGTAAGTCTCAAATCAGTTTAACACGTAAGTGTCAAATCTGTTTCACACGTAAGTGTCAAATCAGTTCCACACGTAAGTGTCAAATCAGTTTCACACGTAAGTGTCAAATCAGTTTCACACGTAAGTGTCAAATCAGTTTTACACGTAAGTGTGAAATCAGTTTCACTCGTAAGTCTCAAATCAGTTAGACACGTAAGTGTCAAATCTGTTTCACACGTAAGTGTCAAATCAGTTCCACACGTAAGTGTCAAATCAGTTTCACACGTAAGTGTCAAATCAGTTTAACACGTAAGTGTCAAATCAGTTTAACACGTAAGTGTCAAATCAGTTTCACTCGTAAGTCTCAAATCAGTTCCACACGTAAGTGTCAAATCAGTTCCACACGTAAGTGTCAAATCAGTTTCACACGTAAGTGTCAAATCAGTTTCACACGTAAGTGTCAAATCAGTTTTACACGTAAGTGTCAAATCAGTTTCACTAGTAACTATCAAAGTGTCAAATCAGTTTCACAAGAAATTGTAAAATCGTCAAATCAGTTCCACACGTAAGTGTCAAATTAGTTTCACACGTAAGTGTCAAATCAGTTTCACACGTAAGTGTCAACTCAGTTTCACTAGTAACTGTCAAAGTGTCATGTCAGTTTCTGAAGAAATTGTAAAATCGTCAAATCAGTTCCACACGTAAGTGTCAAATTAGTTTCACACGTAGGTGTCAAATCAGTTCCACACGTAAGTGTCAAATCAGTTTTACACGTAAGTGTCAAATCAGTTTCACTCGTAAGTTTCAAATCAGTTTAACACGTAAGTGTCAAATCAGTTTCACACGTAAGTGTCAAATCAGTTTCACACGTAAGTGTCAAATCAGTTTCACACGTAAGTGTCAAATTAGTTTCACACGTAAGTGTCAAATCAGTTTCACACGTAAGTGTCAAATCAGTTTCACTAGTAACTGTCAAAGTGTCAAATCAGTTTCACAAGAAATTGTCAAATCGCCAAATCAGTTCCACACGTAAGTGTCAGCTCAGTTTCACACGTAAGTGTCAAATCAGTTTCACACGTAAGTGTCAAATCAGTTTCACACGTAAGTGTCAACTCAGTTTCACTAGTAACTGTCAAAGTGTCATATCAGTTTCACAAGAAATTGTAAAATCGTCAAATCAGTTCCACACGTAAGTGTCAAATTAGTTTCACACGTAGGTGTCAAATCAGTTCCACACGTAAGTGTCAAATCAGTTTTACACGTAAGTGTCAAATCAGTTTCACTCGTAAGTCTCAAATCAGTTTAACACGTAAGTGTCAAATCAGTTTCACACGTAAGTGTCAAATCAGTTTCACACGTAAGTGTCAAATCAGTTTCACACGTAAGTGTCAAATTAGTTTCACACGTAAGTGTCAAATCAGTTTCACACGTAAGTGTCAAATCAGTTTCACTAGTAACTGTCAAAGTGTCAAATCAGTTTCACAAGAAATTGTCAAATCGCCAAATCAGTTCCACACGTAAGTGTCAGCTCAGTTTCACACGTAAGTGTCAAATCAGTTTCACACGTAAGTGTCAAATCAGTTTCACACGTAAGTGTCAAATCAGTTTCCCACGTAAGTGTCAAATCAGTTTCACACGTAAGTGTCAAATCAGTTTCACACGTAAGTGTCAAATCAGTTTCACTCGTAAGTCTCAAATCAGTTTAACACGTAAGTGTCCAATCAGTTCCACACGTAAGTGTCAAATCAGTTTCACACGTAAGTGTCAAATCAGTTTCACACGTAGGTGTCAAATCAGTTTCACCAGTAACTATCAAAGTGTCAAATCAGTTTCACAAGAAATTGTCAAATCGTCAAATCAGATCCACACGTAAGTGTGAAATCAGTTTCACACGTAAGTGTCAACTCAGTTTCACTAGTAACTGTCAAAGTGTCAAATCAGTTTCACAAGAAATTGTAAAATCGTCAAATCAGTTCCACACGTAAGTGTCAAATTAGTTTCACACGTAGGTGTCAAATCAGTTCCACACGTAAGTGTCAAATCAGTTTTACACGTAAGTGTCAAATCAGTTTCACTCGTAAGTCTCAAATCAGTTTAACACGTAAGTGTCAAATCAGTTTCACACGTAAGTGTCAAATCAGTTTCACACGTAAGTGTCAAATCAGTTTCACACGTAAGTGTCAAATTAGTTTCACACGTAAGTGTCAAATTAGTTTCACACGTAAGTGTCAAATCAGTTTCACACGTAAGTGTCAAATCAGTTTCACTAGTAACTGTCAAAGTGTCAAATCAGTTTCACAAGAAATTGTCAAATCGCCAAATCAGTTCCACACGTAAGTGTCAGCTCAGTTTCACACGTAAGTGTCAAATCAGTTTCACACGTAAGTGTCAAATCAGTTTCACTCGTAAGTCTCAAATCAGTTTAACACGTAAGTGTCCAATCAGTTCCACACGTAAGTGTCAAATCAGTTTCACACGTAAGTGTCAAATCAGTTTCACACGTAGGTGTCAAATCAGTTTCACCAGTAACTATCAAAGTGTCAAATCAGTTTCACAAGAAATTGTCAAATCGTCAAATCAGATCCACACGTAAGTGTGAAATCAGTTTCACACGTAAGTGTCAACTCAGTTTCACTAGTAACTGTCAAAGTGTCAAATCAGTTTAACACGTAAGTGTCAAATCAGTTTCACACGTAAGTGTCAAATCAGTTTCACACGTAAGTGTCAAATCAGTTTCACACGTAAGTGTCAAATTAGTTTCACACGTAAGTGTCAAATCAGTTTCACACGTAAGTGTCAAATCAGTTTCACACGTAGGTGTCAAATCAGTTTCACTAGTAACTGTCAAAGTGTCAAATCAGTTTCACAAGAAATTGTCAAATCGTCAAATCAGTTTTACAAGTATAACTGTCAAAATGACAAATCAGTTTCACAAGTGACTGTTGAAAGTGTCATATCAGTTTCACAAAATATCAAAGTGTCGAATCAGTTTTCCAAGTAACGCCAAAGTGTGAAATCAGTTTCACACGTAACTATGATAGTTTCATTGTCAGTATAAGTGTCAAATCAGTTTAGCAGGTAATTGTTAACGTGTGTTTGTCCTACAGATTACCCAGACTGGGGGTATACTGTATATTATTATCATATCCTACCGCAACTGATTCCATTTCACGGAAGAGTTCCGTTGACTTTAGGAACTCCTCGTCGCTACTACTTTCGGTATCTCTCCTTCCCCGACTCCCCAACTCATTTATACGACTATTCCTGAGACCAAGCGAATCCGACGAGACCGAGCCAAACACGTCAGAAAAACCCTCTGAATCCAAATCACCGCTGATGTTCGCTTTGGACCGCGCGATAATCCGGGCGGACGGCGACTCGGAATGGTGTCGACGACGTCGCGACTTCCTCCGCTGCATCCCGAACACTTGCTGCGTCTCGGGTTCGGAATACACCGAGGATCCCATTAGATCCTGCACGGATTCCGTCTCCGAGTTCCCGCACCATCGCGACTCCTCCGGCAGTCTCGCCAACGGGCTGGGACTCGACGGCACGCGGTTCATCAGCGGGTTCATCCGCGGGAGTCGAGGAGAAATAGGACGTCGCAGAGTGAGGAAGTCCACCGAGGAACTGATCCGTCGTCGTTCCGACGGAGGGGTCGACGTCGAATGGGATTTACGAGGTCGCGATCTCATATCGAGGGCATCTCTGTTTGAAAATAAAATAAATGGTTATTATCACAACAATTAGTAAACATTTATAACAATAAGTTTTATCATTATTGTATTTCGTGTTTCATTCTAAAAATTATAGTTAATTTAACACGCGATATTTCTCAATATTATTTTAGTAATTTTAAATTTTGTATTCTCTGGAGCAAATTTTGAATGAAAAAAGCGAGACGAAATTAAAAATACCTTGAAAAATTGTCAACAAACAAACAAAAAGTGTCAATAATGAATTATAAGTAATATTATTTAATATAAATAATTGTTTATATTTACCTGAAGTCTCCTAGAGAGCAACTACGGCCATCATCAGTACGAAACTCGCTCATCGCCGTAGATTTCCGACGTTTTCCGCCCCCAACTTGTTTCTTTTTATGTTTTATTAAAACTTTACGCATTAGGGCCGCGGGTGGGGGTAGTTCACGTCCTTTCTCCAACTGTAGAAAATAAATTAATGCGATTTTAATTATTTAAACGATGTTTTATATTTAATCCTACCCAATGTTTAATTATACAACATCTAATAAAGTACCTAAGATTTAAATTGTTAATAATAATTGTATTTAGGGTCTTCTAATTTTGAGATTAATAAATTAATGAACAATTAAGATTACAAATCGATATTTTAATTACTATTTCACTAAAGTATTTTATGTTTTTAATTTCAAGATACAAATTAACAGAAAGACCTGCTACTGCTAACAATACATATTTTATGACTTTATATAGATTTGACCATAATACTGTACATTATAATCCGCAATATAATTTTATATTCACTTCAAAAATAAATAAACGACTCAATACACTTGAGTTATAAAAATAACGCCAATAAAACACTAGTAAATTTTGCTCCCGTTTAGTTCCGGTTTAAACCCGGGCGGATATCCTGCCCCGAGAGCTGACTCGGCAAAAAAAGCACCCCCCAACCCCCACTATGGATTACATTAGTAATGCGGAGGTCCAGCCACTAGAGGCCAGTGGAATGAAATGGACACAATCGGCCTCACAGGCGTCAGTTAACTCCTGACCGGCTGCCTGTCTCACCCCCTACTGGAGAGAGAGCAGCCAACAATTCTTTGAGTCCCTTTCCTGATGACCTTTCTGGCCCAAACCCTGGGTCACCAGGGAGGGCAGAATGTGATGTGGGAGAGGGATTCTGGAGTTGGAGGCTACTCTCATGTTCCACCCCGACCAACAAAGCCATTGGTGAATCTGAGGCAAGTCACTAGACTAGCCTCAGTAAACACCCTAACACTCGGGTCCCCAATGCGACAAGGTGAGCTGACTGCCTTGGCAGATAAGCTTTCTCTTAGCGCAGTGGGTGTTCAAGAGCACCGAATGCAGACTGGACAGACTGATGAGGTTCTGATTAAGGACATGGGGGGCGGTTGGCGACTCGCCCTCGCGTCAGCAGATGATAGTGGCAATGGTGGAATTGGTCTATTGATGAATCCAACTGCACATGCAGCATTGGACAAAATAGAACAAATCTCTAACCGCATCATCCGTTGCCACTTCTCATGTTCTGGAAGACTGGCTAAGAAGTTTCCTAAGGTGGTTCTGATTGTGTGCTACTCTCCAACTAGTGTTGCCCCTGTAGAGGAGGTGGAAAATTTCTACCACAATCTACAAGCAGCTACTGATGGAGTGGATCAGCATGCATTCTTAACATTCCTGGGAGACTTTAATGCAAGTCTGCATCAATCACCTACATCGCCCTCGGTCTATAGCAATAGTGTTAACCGAAATTCTGTCCATCTTCAGGATTTTATCTCTGGAAATGGATTGTTTTCGGCTGGAACCCAGTTCAAGAAGCGAACTGGAAAGCTATGGACTCATAGTGGACCCAGTGGTCACAAGTCCCAGATAGACCATATTCTGTTTCGTAGGAAATACAGGAGCTCTATACAAGACTGTAATGCATTTACACTTCGACCCTTCTCCAGTGATCACCGCCTTATTGTGGCCAAGGTAAGACTTAGTCTGCGTGCTAGCAGAACAACGAAATCTGCCTTGCCGCGGCATGACTGGTCCTCTCTGTTGCAACAGCCAAGTGTGAGATCCACCTTCACACTACAGCTGAGCAACAGGTATGAGGCTCTTGCCTCTGAGGCGGCAGATCACTGTGAGGGCTATACTGCCTTTACAGAAGCAGTTAAGTTAGCAGCTGCAGAAGCAGTTCCTGTATACCCTCGAAACAGGAAAAGGGCCCCCTGGACTGACAACAAAATTCAGAAGTGCCGAAATGACCTTCATAAGGCGCAGAAAGAGTCCCGACTCAAACAGACTACAGCGGCCAAGAATGCAGTTAAGGCTGCATCTAGGTCCCTGAACAGGCAGTACTCTGTTAATCTACAGGAGCTAATAAACCAAAAGGTTGATGCCATCAATGATGCTGACGACAGCAGGCAATCATCCCAGGCATGGAAATCGATCAATCTGCTTACTGGGCGGAAAAGCCAACCAACCACCAAGGTTAAGGCTGAATCACCAGCCGATCGCCTCAATGGTTGTAAAGCCCACTTTGAAAAGCTCCTCAATAATAAGAGGGTATTGCCTGATAACTTTATAGAAGTACAAGTGTCTGAGTCTGTACTCCCAGATATTCCCATTGGCGATATCTCCTTTGCAGAAGTGAAGGCTGCTGCAAAGAGCATTAAGACCAATCGTGCCAGTGGAGTCCGGTGGAGTCCAGTGTTCCCCCTGAGGTCTTTAAAATACCTGAGTGTTTAAAGCTCATCTATCCCATCATAGTAGACATGTACCGAACAACAAGAGTCCCACAAGAAATGAAAACAAATAAGTTGGTGCCAGTTCCCAAGAAGGGCAACCTAACACTCTATGGTTATTTTCGGGGAATCTCATTGATCTCGATTGCTGCAAAGCTATACAATAGGATTCTATTAAATCGCATCATGGATCCCATTGAGAGACTGCTCCGTGGAAATCAGAATGGGTTCCGTAAAGGTCGTGGGACCATGGAGCCCATTTTGGCACTTAGAAGGATAATTGAAGAATTATCAAAAAAGAAAGACAGGCATCTGGCTGTTATCTTTGTTGACTTCTTCAAGGCCTTCGATTCAGTCTCTCGCTCACGTATGTTCAGCATACTTTCATTATATGGGATTCCTGATGAAATTATTGCAGCAATCAGATCAGTATACGATGGTTCGACAACATTTGTGTCTACTGTTGACGGTGACACAGAACCATTTAAAGTGTTATGGGGCGTCCTCCAAGGAGACACACTTGCACCATTCTTGTTCATTATTGTGGTTGACTATGTTCTACGCATGTCCTTAGATCATCATAATGATGATGGGGTGATGATAACCCCACCTACTGGCTCCAGAAGTCGAGGAAATCCTGCCAAGTACCTAACTGATCTAGACTTTGCTGATGACTTAGGAGTACTCTCAGAATCATTAGAGGGAGCCCAACGGCTCCTCAGCTCATTAGAACATGCTGCTTCTAGTGTTGGTCTTTTTATTAACTCAAGAAAGACCACAATTTTGACAGTTAACTTCGAAAGTCCTCAGCAAGTCTCTGATCGGATGAGCATAAGCTCAAAGGATGGTATGCTTGAGCATGTGGACGACTTCTGTTACCTGGGATCATGGATCCGGAAGTCAGGTGAGGACCTTCGAATACGTAAGGGAAAGGCATGGGCAGCCTTGAATAGGCTTTCCAGGATTTGGAAGTCACCGAGAATTAATCGGAAACTTAAGGTCCGATTATTTAGAGCAGCAGTAGTTCCAGTACTCCTCTACGGGAGTCCATGCTGGGCTCTAACTGCTGAGGACACCAAATCTCTGGATGGCACATTCACAAGAATGCTACGCCGGGTTCATTGTGTCAAGTACAATGCACACATCTCCAACCAGACACTATATAACATTGGAGGTGTCTCATTGGTTCCCCAAGCTTGACACTAGAACAAAATCGCCTCCGCTTTGCAGGATAGTGCTTTCGCCGTGAGGACCAGCCAGTGCATAATCTTGTACTTTGGCAGCCTCATGGAGTGAATAAGCATGGTGGACAGCCCATGACTTTCTTGAGACGCATCTTAAAGGACAATGGCCTTGAAGATGCGGATGATTTAGCAAATGTCATGGGTGATAGGGAGTTGTGGCGGTGCAATTTTGTTGACAAGCCGGCACAGCATTCTTAAAAATGCAGCTGCAATGCAGCATGCCGATCCTAGTAGTATCCGATCCTCCGGATATCTGATTCTCCTGGTCGAATATCAACAAGTGATATCCGGTCCATCCTGAATTAACATTAATATTAAGTTTCATAAATTCTTCAGGGGCGTATCGTATCCAGTAGGAGGCACCCCCCCCCCCCCACACTCCAGTCATGTTACTTCTTCAAGTGCACACACAGGGACTTAACTCCGTCACATTCCGAAGTCATAAACCGTTTTGCAGCGTGCGTGAGGATCTCTCAGACTTCGTTTTACAATCTAAACTTTATAGACTACTGCACGATATCTCATGACGGCCAGTATTGCTAACTCTCCTTATGATCCGATATATTTTAGTAATATAATTATTAGCATTTTGATCAGTATTTTCAATTAAATAAATGCGTTTTCCATCACGTTTCGGGTGAACCTGAACAAGACAGGAAGACACCACCAGTACATAAATTATACATGAATTATTTTATATAAAAGTTAGTATAATTCTTACAGATTAACTGATACCAACCGGAAATTCACTCAATGGTTCGGTTAACAAATTCTCGCCGATAATGTCTCTCAGGTGTTTCGCCATGGTTACTTGTTGTTTGGAAGTGCAGTGGTCTTCTAGGGAGAGAATCACTGGCCAATCGCACACTTTAAAGGCAGTTTCATGGATAGCCTGGAGAACATCCTATTAAATAATAAATAATTATAATCATTTATGATATTAAAAAAACAACTACAAAAAATACCTTTACAAGAAAATCGAGCCAAAAGTTATTTGGCTCGTCTCATCCTTACTAATTATTATGTGGGACAGCTCCGTCAACCAAAAATTCATAAGGGGTCGTTCAAAGAACGGAGCCTGAAAAAAACTATAAGTAGATTTCAATAAAACAATAAATAAAATTCCACGTTTTCAGCCGAATCAACTTAAAGTGACACAAAATTTTAACGATGGCTATACTGTATACAGACAGTCTACAGTACTTGATTTCTTGTTTATTACGTTACAACCACATTAGAAGTAAATTATATCCCTAAAATAACTATTTACATCATTGTGTGCAAAGCAGCACTTTGCAGCGTTATGACCCGAGTTTATTTATGTACCGAGCGAGCGCAGCGAGGGAGGTTTACAATAAACAAGGTATAAACAAGGGTCTTTAACGATGAAAAGTGACCTTTGCGAGCAACGATGTATGTAATTTTGTTACATTATGCCAACTTATCAACGTTCTGTATGTGAATAAAGGATTTTATGGATGCTCATTTATACATTTTAATCATGTACTACAGTATATCGAATATGAGTGAAATTTATTAACAGTACACAGTATGGCGGGGTAGCTCAGTTGGTTGAGCGCCGGGCCTGCAATCTATTGGTTGTAGGTTCAGCCCCGCCAGGGTCCACTCAGCCTTTCATCCACTGGGGTCGATGAAATGAGTACCAGTTAAATAACTGGGAGCAAATCTTGGGATAGGAGTAGCGCCCACCCCTACCCTCGGGTAGCAGCTATCGAAAGAGGAGCCTTCGGGTCGCCTCCGGCTTCGGCCGACTGTTTGCTTGCTTTTACACAGTATTTATTATACATTAAAATCTAATTAATGTTTATTGGAAGTTATCTCCTGCATGGATGTGATAAATCATTAATCTATCTTCACTATATTCGACTGATTCAAACTGAGTCACCGTCTGTGTCCGTTCAGTTTTACTGAACACTGTCGCCCTCGCCATTTTCTTTGGTCATTTTCTCTTAAGTGTCTTCTATTGGACGTAATGGATTACAGTACGAGTACACGTTAAGCATTATTTACTTTACATACAGTTCCCTGTTGAAAATCCCTGTTACACATACTAAGTACTTGTAAAGTCTACTTGCTATCTTCTTAACAAGTACTTGCCAAGATATGTAAAGTATATCACTTAATAAGCCAAATCTTTCTATGAATGTAAAGTTTTAATTAGGCACTTGGTAATTTTAAACAGTATGTCATGTAAATAGAAAGTAATTATAAATTTATCAATGCAAATTATAATATAAAACTCAAACGTGAGACTGACCAATCACTGCACTGTGCATGTTCTGTGTAGATGGGAGGGGGGTGGGGGGGGGGGGGGGGGGGGGGGGGTGTACCTTATCCAATCCCTACACCCTACAATCTACAGGCCTACACCTACAATACCCTATACATTTTAGAACAAGAAACAGCAGAGTATATATGAAAATATTTAAACCATAGTGATATGAGAGTATCCTTGATATATTTTGGTGATGACCCACATATTCGTATTCGATTAGTTAGAATCTACAGTACCGGTACCGGTACTCCGCTGTGCCGATTCAAAAAATCTTAATGAGATTGCATCAAATTTGAAACAGAGACAGTTTCACCTCCCGACCACTGACTGGGTGAGCCAGAATTTTTATTTTTACTTTCAATCTGTAGCTACAAGCGTTAGAATGCATTTACCATTATTTATATTATATAATATAACATGTGCCATATAATGAATTTTTGTAATGCTCTTCCTTGAAGGAAAAACAAAAAGTGAGATTAGAAATAGTAAATGTGTAGTAGGAAATTTATTATAGTAATATAATAATAGCATTGACATTGAAATGACCGAAATTCCAGACTTTCTGTCTCATATTGAAAGGACATTGAAATGATTTCAAGGTCACAGCTGCGGCATGTTTTTGTACTTAGATTCCCGCAGAGAACTGGCTTTTGTTAATGGCCAGTTTGATGCA
>JAUCBJ010006982.1:0-17384 GCA_032718475.1 Nemertoderma westbladi | reverse complement strand
CAGTTCCCCCACCCCTATGTATTGTTATGACGTCACTTATTCATACAGTTCCCACACCACTATGTATTGTTATGACGTCACTTACTCATACAGTTCCCACACCACAATCTATGGGTATGACGTCACTTACTCATACAGTTCCCCCACCCCTATGTATTGTTATGACGTCACTTACTCATACAGTTCCCTCACTCCTATGTATTGTTATGACGTCACTTACTCATACAGTTCCCCCACCCCTATATATTGTTAAGACGTCACTTACTCATACAGCTCCCAGACCCCTATGTATTGTTAAGACGTCACTTACTCATACAGTTCCCAGACTCCGTCTACGACTATTACCGAACTAAGTACATCGGTCACTATAGAATGGTGAGTGCGGAGCTCATGCTCGTCAGTTGCCAATGCCATCGAATATCCCGCATAACTCGGATCGGCAAACAGCATGATTCCATCCTAGAAGGGAAATAACTATATATATACGAGGTGGCGGGTAATAATATACTTTTTTAATTAGTAAATATTTTTTTTAGTAAGTATATTAACATAGCGTTATTATATTATCAACAAGGAGTTGTCGCATCCAATACAGCTGTACATTTAATAGCTAAGTAAGTACTCTTTACAATTCTAGGCGCGCAATTTCTTTACAATGGAAATATCTGAACATGAAACTTGTAATTACGTTTCCGTTGCCATAGTTATTTTACAAAAATTTTCAATTATTTTCAAATTATTGCAAGTGGTTGAAGTAGATCGACTCCATTTTTCTGCTTACTTTATATATACGTGGACCTGTGCAATGTGCGTGCAGTGCATGTAACTGAAAAGTGCCATGGACACTCCATTTTACGGAATACAAATATTAGCACATGGTCGTGATAGAATTTACTAGAAAGTTAAACATTGTTCGTTCTGGACTGACTGACCTTAGGTAGCGGTCTCAATGACGAAATTTTGTCTTCCAGGAATGTATCGAAATCTGAAGATGTCGGGTAGTCGCCAGGTCCGAGGATAAGGTAAACTCCGGAGAAATCGTGTTCGTAAAGCAACCAGGTACCACATTTAACCTAAAATAAACCGTGTTCATAAGGCAACCAGGTACCACATTTAACCTAAAATAAACCGTGTTCATAGAGCAACCAGGTACCACTCCAAACCTAAAATAAACCGTGTTAATAAAGCAACCAGGTACCACATTTAACTTAAAATAAACCGTGTTTATAAAGCAACCAGGTTCCACATTTAACCTAAAATAAACCGTGTTCATAAAGCAACCAGGTACCACTCCTAACCTAATATAAACCGTGTTCATAAAGCAACCAGGTACCACATTTAACCTAAAATAAACCGTGTTCATAAAGCAACCAGGTTCCACATTTAACCTAAAATAAACCGTGTTCATAAAGCAACCAGGTACCACTCCTAACCTAAAATAAACCGTGTTCATAAAGCAACCAGGTACCACTCCTAACCTAAAATAAACCGTGTTCATAAAGCAACCAGGTACCACATTTAACCTAAAATAAACCGTGTTCATAAAGCAACCAGGTACCACATTTAACCTAAAATAAACCGTGTTTATAAAGCAACCAGGTTCCACATTTAACCTAAAATAAACCGTGTTTATAAAGCAACCAGGTACCACATTTAACCTAAAATAAACCGTGTTCATAAAGCAACCAGGTTCCACATTTAACCTAAAATAAACCGTGTTCATAAAGCAACCAGGTACCACTCCTAACCTAAAATAAACCGTGTTCATAAAGCAACCAGGTACCACTCCTAACCTAAAATAAACCGTGTTCATAAAGCAACCAGGTACCACTCCTAACCTAAAATAAACCGTGTTCATAAAGCAACCAGGTACCACTCCTAACCTAAAATAAACCGTGTTCATAAAGCAACCAGGTACCACATTTAACCTAAAATAAACCGTGTTCATAAAGCAACCAGGTACCACATTTAACCTAAAAAAAACCGTGTTTATAAAGCAACCAGGTTCCACATTTAACCTAAAATAAACCGTGTTCATAAAGCAACCAGGTACCACTCCTAACCTAAAATAAACCGTGTTCATAAAGCAACCAGGTACCACATTTAACCTAAAATAAACCGTGTTCATAAAGCAACCAGGTTCCACATTTAACCTAAAATAAACCGTGTTCATAAAGCAACCAGGTACCACTCCTAACCTAAAATAAACCGTGTTCATAAAGCAACCAGGTACCACTCCTAACCTAAAATAAACCGTGTTCATAAAGCAACCAGGTACCACATTTAACCTAAAATAAACCGTGTTCATAAAGCAACCAGGTACCACATTTAACCTAAAATAAACCGTGTTTATAAAGCAACCAGGTTCCACATTTAATCTAAAATAAACCGTGTTTATAAAGCAACCAGGTTCCACATTTAACTTAAAATAAACCGTGTTCATAAAGCAACCAGGTACCACTCCTAACCTAAAATAAACCGTGTTCATAAAGCAACCAGGTACCACTCCTAACCTAAAATAAACCGTGTTCATAAAGCAACCAGGTACCACATTTAACCTAAAATAAACCGTGTTCATAAAGCAACCAGGTACCACATTTAACCTAAAATAAACCGTGTTTATAAAGCAACCAGGTTCCACATTTAATCTAAAATAAACCGTGTTTATAAAGCAACCAGGTTCCACATTTAACTTAAAATAAACCGTGTTCATAAAGCAACCAGGTACCACTCCTAACCTAAAATAAACCGTGTTCATAAAGCAACCAGGTACCACTCCTAACCTAAAATAAACCGTGTTCATAAAGCAACCAGGTACCACATTTAACCTAAAATAAACCGTGTTCATAAAGCAACCAGGTACCACATTTAACCTAAAATAAACCGTGTTCATAAAGCAACCAGGTTCCACATTTAACCTAAAATAAACCGTGTTCATAAAGCAACCAGGTACCACATTTAACCTAAAATAAACCGTGTTTATAAAGCAACCAGGTTCCACATTTAATCTAAAATAAACCGTGTTTATAAAGCAACCAGGTTCCACATTTAACTTAAAATAAACCGTGTTCATAAAGCAACCAGGTACCACTCCTAACCTAAAATAAACCGTGTTCATAAAGCAACCAGGTACCACATTTAACCTAAAATAAACCGTGTTCATAAAGCAACCAGGTTCCACATTTAACCTAAAATAAACCGTGTTCATAAAGCAACCAGGTACCACTCCTAACCTAAAATAAACCGAGTTCATAAAGCAACCAGGTACCACATTTAACCTAAAATAAACCGTGTTCATAAAGCAACCAGGTTCCACATTTAACCTAAAATAAACCGTGTTCATAAAGCAACCAGGTACCACTCCTAACCTAAAATAAACCGTGTTCATAAAGCAACCAGGTACCACTCCTAACCTAAAATAAACCGTGTTCATAAAGCAACCAGGTACCACATTTAACCTAAAATAAACCGTGTTCATAAAGCAACCAGGTACCACTCCTAACCTAAAATAAACCGTGTTTATAAAGCAACCAGGTACCACATTTAACCTAAAATAAACCGTGTTTATAAAGCAACCAGGTCCCACATTTAACCTAAAATAAACCGTGTTCATAAAGCAACCAGGTACCACTCCTAACCTAAAATAAACCGTGTTCATAGAGCAACCAGGTACCACTCCTAACCTAAAATAAACCGTGTTTATAAAGCAACCAGGTACCACATTTAACCTAAAATAAACCGTGTTTATAAAGCAACCAGGTTCCACATTTAACCTAAAATAGGGGGGGGGGGGGCAATAATATCCCCTTCCCCGATCATTTAAATATCAATATATTATATATTGACAGACATATGGATTAAGTTTGGCTACTTGCTACATAACTTACCTTGATACTGGAAGTTTTGTCGTTTAGTTTCCCTATGAAATCCGACTTCCCTCCCACGTGGTAGGTTTCTGATATCCCCCCGTAATTATCGTTACTATAGAGAGTGATTTCATTGCAGCCCTGAAAGGAATAGAAGGGATAGAAGGAATAGAAGGAATAGAAGGAATAGAAGGGATAGAAGGAATAGAAGGAATAGAAGGGATAGAAGGGATATACGTCGCTAAATTATTGAGAAGAACTATATCGATCTATAATCGGCCTGTTGCATTGCAGCTGCCCATAGAGTTAACAGACAAATTTGTACCACCATCATGCAATCTACAATTGGCTTGCTGTGATGCCGCGTGCTTTAAGAATGCCTTGCCAAAAATAAATGCACCGCCACAACTGTCATCACCCATGAATTTCACGAGATCAACCGCGAGTTTCCTTTAAGAGGCGTCTTAAGAAAGTCATGGGCGGTCCACGTTGCTTATTATCTCCATGAGGCCGCCAAAACACAAAATTGTGCACAGGCTGGTACTATCGGCATGCTGCACTGCAGCTGTATTATATATATATATATTACATATATATTAACTTATTATTTGTTATATATATATATATTTTGGTTCCTTTTTGTGCCGGTTTTTACGACAAAATTGCACCGCCCCAACTCCCCTTACACTTTACAGTGTGATGATCCGAGTGCTTTGTTACACGAACGAACGTTAGTGAGTGAGTGAAAATAAACCCACGAGGTTCAGAACACTGTAAAATTATTTGCAACAAGTATGTATGTAGTTTTATTCCAAAATTGTAACATTACAAAATGATTGTACATATATTATAAGTGATAGAAACTGCACAAATTAAATTAGTTGCTGTATAAATAAATGTAAAAATGACATAAATTATGTTATAAATAAGTTAGCTTATATTTATGGTGGCGTTTGGAGCCATGTTGATACTTTATAGCGACTGGTTATTAATAGCTAGACCCCGCCTACCGGTAGGTAATGCAGTAGGCCTATCTGGCTGTCAGGCAATTTCTAATAAATACCACCAATTGTTTACAGGGTAACCAATGACGGTGTGTTGTAAAGTCCGTCAATGGGACATCACTTACACCAATACAATACTAATTGTACAGGCCAATACAATGCTGTAATGTCCTCTGAAGTTGTAAAGTGCTAAATAACAACTCGCTGTCAATAATAACGGCATTGAGTAATGTTACAATTTTGGAATAAAGTTCAATAACAAATAGTAAATTAATTGTAAAGTTAAAATAACTTACATTGCTATCGAATTCATTTATTAGTTTTACCGAAGATGTTCTGTCGTTTAGAATGTCGAGATTGGACCACGCCGGGTAGACACCAACGGAGAAGGTCTTCTGGATATCGTCGTAATTCCGACCCCTGTAAACATTCGAGTTAATTTACAACAGTAATACCCGCATGAGTCAAATATATATATGTATAATTTGTGGCATAATAATTTACCAAATTGATTCTTTGAGGTGCCAGTTTCAATGTGTAATATATTGAAATTACCCCTATTGAAATTACCCATTATCCCTAAACGAAATTTGTTAGCGGATTCAATCCGCTATGCCTCCCATTACAAAGTGGGATGGCTAGAGGGTGTAAACACTACGCCGACAACCGACAGCCGACAACCAACGCCGACACCCATTATTAAAGCTAATTAATGTTTTATTTATTTATTAATTGTGGGAAAGGAACAAGTTTCAGTGGAAGGTTATTCTAACTGTTAGCTTATTCAATTCCGCTAACACCCCACAAAGTCAACCGTTAAGCAATATTGGGGGCCACGAGATTGGGTAACCAATAACTCGTGTCACCCCAACAAAGTGGGAAGGAGAAATGCACAATAAAGGTCAGGGGCCAAACCCCTAACAGAGGGAGAATAGCTGGAGTGAACGGGAACACTCCAAAGGGCGCCAACAGGGACATTAACCAATCAGGGGGGGAAGCATCGGCTAGGTACTGTAGCAAGGCCAAACCGTGCAATATATTATTAGGTACCAGCAATCAATTATTCAGTTATCTCAGTGTGTTATTGGTGTTAGTTAGGTTAGTTTAGCTAGGGAAGTACCGGGACTTCAATCACCGTATCCCGCCTTCCATATATCAACATTCAGTCTATACATTACAACATACTATTTATATCTATCTATTATACCCGGAAATTATATACGACGAACAACGCGAACTCTTTTACCTTTCACACACGGCGGGGAAGCGTAGATTGACAAACGGATAAATCGGGATCCTTCGTGGATCCCGTCACACTAACCAAAACAATAAACGAGAATGACGAACTCAGGTTACATTTTCATATTTCCTGTTCTCGCAGTGGTTACCGGCTGTCAGTTGTCGGCGTAGCGTTTACACCCATGGCTAGATCAAATAATAAGCCAGTAAGTGAGTTAATCAACTCACCTACTGAGACCCAAAATCTAATATTGCCCAACAGAACGGAAAGTGGCTTGATATTGTCAACCAATGGGATAAGGGCGCTATCAACTCTAAGGCCACCATTATTGGTGCAATTACTAATTCACAGTAGCAGTAGCCAATCAGCCGGTACAGAGTACAGTTGGCCGAACCCCACCCAGGGTGCCAGGGTGGTTGTTGCTACCGGCGGCCCGGTGTTCATAGAGTCAGCGTGCAGTATATTAGACCAATTAAACAGATTGAAAGACTAAGAACAATATCTTTCGCCACCAAACTGCCCCTGACTCTAAAACCTAAACCTTGGATTTCTACCTATAAAGAAACTATTCCTAAGCGAAACCCAGTCGGTCGGGAGTTTCGTCATCTGGCTCCCGCCACGAAATTTCCAATAAAATTTTTTTCAACTTTTTGGTGGTTTTCACATGGGCTTTCATATGGTGGCATCGGTTTTCACCATTGAATTATTTTCTCACCAAAAAAAACACCACTTTTCGACAACCGAATTTATTGCGGATATTCTCCTGACTCTCTGTATAAAACAACTCTTTTCCCAGTTTATCGATTTCCGGATTTCGACATTTTTCATCACTAAATTCCCTACAACTTTTATATTTTTCATTAAATTTTCATCAAACAGATACCAAAATGTTCAGCATCTTATGGCTAGATTTCGGAGTTGTTTTTGTAAAATCGTGGTAATTTGGATGTTCTAGATTCGATATTTTGTAACTTCTAATCTTTCGCTATCTTATAATATATGTTGCGCAAAATAGTCCTTTAAACACAAAAATTTCATGCCGAAATTTTCATATAAGATGGTCTACATACTATATGTCCATTGTGCCAAACTCTTGGGCAAAAAAATTTAACCAAGATGATATTGCTGATCTTTCTAGATGATATATTTTACATATATAATCCTGAAAAATATTAAAATAAAAAAAAACCGACCTGCACAAATCGTGCCATATTATTCGAACAATAGGTTTTACGAAGCTATCTATACTCGGTTTTTCCATAGTAAAAGATCACAGATCATTGTGTTAAGGTTTTAGAATAGTAGCTTTATAAATAAAAAAAAAATAGATTTGGGGTAGTGGTCCCCTAATCTTGAAATATTAAATAAATATTATTTATTTTATAAATTTAATAAAATCTATTGTTTGTTATGTATAACAATGTTGCAAAATACGGGAAAAAATGTACTTATTGACCATATTTTACTGCTCACTCTGCAAGAAGCCAAGTTCCTTTTGTGACGATGAGTGATGATGTGATGTCACCGAATCCAGATCTGTGAATATCCGTGTCACTGTGACCCAAAACAAGTGTCCTTCCCTCCAGATTAGGATGTTCAAACAACGTAATGGCAGGCCCGGTGCCATCGAGTAGAGTTAGTTGGCGGACTCTATAAGAAAACAAACGTTAATCGCATAAATGTATTTGATTGTAATACTATAATGTATTTGTTATTATAAAAAATTACGAGGCGATAATTAAATGTATTAAAGGAGAAGGTCCGCTGTATATCAATTAGCATCATTTTCATTTAAGGTATATTATTTTGTCTTGTGCTGTTATTTTATTATTGATGCACTAAGTCGATTTGGGCTAAACTTACGTCGATATGGAATTGTCTACAGGGCCGTTTTCTCCCCAACTCGCCGCATTCGGGTAATCACCCTCCTCAAGGATCGCATGGCGTCCATTCCAAATGTCTTGGTAGACTATCCATCTAATGTAAAACAATAAACATCATTCATATTGGTAAACTAAATTTTATTGTTAAAATTTACTAATTTACTTACCATTTAGCAAAAATACAACTTAATAGAATTCCTAGTTGTATAACTAGGCGATCAAATCAATAAAATTGGTCATGAAAATATTATTATTGAATTATTTAAACAAATATGAAAGATATAAACCATCACCATATACCATCCTTATTATTTTAACAATGGCGACCTTTAGGGATACTGTAGGTGCAATGAACGGCAAAATTTAATAACAAAAAGAGCGTCTTGTCTCAAGTTTGACTATAAAACGTAGCCATTTTCGAGAATAAGTTTTTAGCCTAATTTATACGGGTAGTATTACCATATACTGGTACCGAGAGTTACAAAAGTATCGAATCTTCGCGACGACCGAGTATAAAAGCACAAAATACAAGAACTTACCTGCCACATTCAACCCTAATACTGGATATTTTGTTTTCAAGATCAGAGTTGACAAAATCTGTGAGGTCAGCATCTCCGTTCACGGTGTTGTGACGTCCCTGGAAGTTCTCACCGTTGTAGAAGGTAATTTTGGGACTCGGGCAATGTTTCGGGATAACAGCGGTGTCGACAGGACGGAGGGACGATATGGAGTCCTGACCGGGGGGGAGGAAGTCGTCGTTGTAGGGATAATAACCGGGGTTCAGAGAACGACTGTCTCCTGTGTAGTCGAAATCCCTATAATTTAAAGGAAATCATTATATAATGTAGTTTCGGGGGGGGGGGGGGGGGGGGGGGATAATATCTTTTCTCAAACTCTTAAACTTGAAACTTTTTAGTGTTACATGCTCAATCAAGTTTTACCACCTAAATGTTTTTTTTAATACCTGAAGAATTCCCATTGGCCACTGACCACCACCATTGAGGTGGTTACGTCGTTCGCACCCCACGGACGTAAATCCCCACAACCATCGTGTATTTCGTAGGCGGATCCGCGGTAAGAAGAATCTCTGAAGAGGACAACTCCATTCTGTATAAATATACGTACAGGTACAAATTAATACTGAAAGTTTAAAACAAATAAGATATTCGCAACTGCATTGAAAAATCATTATGGCCTGGATTTGTTGTGTGAGAATAATTAATTAATAATTATTGAAGTCTGTATTCAAAGGGCTGAGGCTGTTATGGCGATAACTTACACTCGATAAAGTTACTCTGCCCTGGGTTAACTTACACTTCCCTGGGTTAACTTACACTGGGTAGGTTTAACTTAAACTGCCCTGAGTTAACTTACACTGCGACTGCCCCGGGTTAACTTACACTGCCCTGGGTTAACTTACACTGTCTTGGGTTAACTTACACTGCCCTGATTTAACTTACATTGGGTAGGGTTAACTTACATTGCCCAGAGGTTAACTTATACTGCCCTGAGGTAACTTCACTTCCCTGGGTAACTTATACTGACCTGGGTTAACTTACACTGCCCTGGGTTAACTTACACTGCCCAGAGGTTAACTTACACTGCCCGGGGATATCTTACAATACTGCCCTGGGTTAGCTTACACTGCCCTGGGTTAACTTACACTACTACTAGGATCGGCATGCTGCATTGCAGCTGCATTTTTAAGAATGCTGTGCCGGCTTATCGACAAAATTGCACCGCCACAACTCCCTATCACCCATGACATTTGCTAGATCATCTGCATCTTCAAGGCCAGTGTCCTTTAAGATGCGTCTCAAGAAAGTCATGGGCTGTCCACCATGCTTATTCTCTCCATGAGGCTGCCAAAGTACAAGACTATGCACTGGCTGGTCCTCACGGCGAAAGCAATGTCCTGCAAAGCGGAGGCGATTTTGTTCTATTGTCAAGCTTGGGGGAACCAATGAGACACCTCCAATGTTATATAGTGTCTGGTTGGATATGTGTGCTTGACACAATGAACCCGGCGTAGCATTCTTGTGAATGTGCCATCCAGAGATTTGGTGTCCTCAGCAGTTAGAGCCCAGCATGGACTCCCGTAGAGGAGTACTGGAACTACTGCTGCTCTAAATAATCGGACCTTAAGTTTCCGATTAATTCTCGGTGACTTCCAAATCCTGGAAAGCCTATTCAAGGCTGCCCATGCCTTTCCCTTACGTATTCGAAGGTCCTCACCTGACTTCCGGATCCATGATCCCAGGTAACAGAAGTCATCCACATGCTCAAGCATACCATCTTTTGAGCTTATGCTCATCCGATCAGAGACTTCCTGAGGACTTTCAAAGTTAACTGTCAGAATTTTGGTCTTTCTGGAGTTAATAAAAAGACCAACACTAGAAGTAGCATGTTTTAATGAGCTGAGGAGCCGTTGGGCTCCCTCTAGTGATTCTGAGAGTACTCCTAAGTCATCAGCAAAGTCTAGATCAGTTAGGTACTTGGCAGGATTTCCTCGACTTGTGGAGCCAGTAGGTGGAGTTATCATCACCCCATCATCATTATGATTATTTTTTGATTATTATTTTTTGATAACTCTTCAATTATCCTTCTAAGTGCCAAAATGGGTTCCATGGTCCCACGACCTTTACGGAACCCATTCTGATTTCCACGGAGCAGTCTCTCAATGGGATCCCAGATGCGATTTAATAGAATTCTATTGTATAGCTTTGCAGCAATCGAGATCAATGAGATTCCCCGAAAAGAACCATAGAGTGTTAGGTTGCCCTTCTTGGGAACTGGCACCAACTTATTTGTTTTCATTTCTTGTGGGACTCTTGTTGTTCGGTACATGTCTACTATGATGGGATAGATGAGCTTTAAACACTCAGGTATTTTAAAGACCTCAGGGGGAACACCATCTACTCCACTGGCACGATTGGTCTTAATGCTCTTTGCAGCAGCCTTCACTTCTGCAAAGGAGATATCACCAATGGGAATATCTGGGAGTACAGACTCAGACACTTTTATTTACTTTTACTTGGGTTAACTTACACTGCCCTGGGTTAACTTAAACTGCCCTGGGTTAAATTACACAGCCACTGCCCTGGGTTAACTTACACTGCCCTGAGTTAAATTACATTGCCACTGCCCTGGGTTAACTACACTGTCCTGGGTTAAATCACACTGTCCTGGGTTAACGTACACTACCCTGGGTTAACTTACACTGTCCTGGGTTAACTTACACTGCCCAGAGGTTAATTTACACTTCCCTGGGTTAACTTACGCTGTCCTAGGTTAACTTTCACTACCCTGAGTTAACTTACATTGTGTAGGGTTAACTTACACTGCCCAGAGGTTAACTTACACTGCCCGGGGTTAACTTACACTGTCCTGGGTTAAATTACACTGCCCTGGGTTAACTTACACTGTCCTGGTTTAAATTACACTGCACTTGGATAACTTAACACTGTCCTGGGTTAACTTACACTGCCCTGGGTTAACTTACACTGTCCTGGGTTAAATTACACAGCCCTTGGTTAACTTACACTGCCCTTGGTTAACTTACACTGCTCAGAGGTTAATTTACATTTCCCTGGGTTAACTTACACTGTCCTGGGTTAACTTTCACTACCCTGAGTTAACTTACATTGTGTAGGGTTAACTTACACTGCCCAGAGGTTAACTTACACTGCCCGGGGTTAACTTACACTGTCCTGGGTTAAATAACACTGCCCTGGGTTAACTTACACTGTCCTGGGTTAAATAACACTGCCCTGGGTTAACTTACACTGTCCTGGGTTAACTTACACTGCCCAGAGGTTAACTTACACTGCCCGGAGTTAACGTACACTGTCCTGGGTTAAATAACACTGCCCTGGGTTAACTTACACTGTCCTGGGTTAACTTACACACACCTGGGTTAAATTACACTGCCTGTGGTTCTTACACTGTCCTGGGTTAACTTACACTGCCCTGGCTTAAATTACACTGCCCTTGGTTAACTTACACTGCCCTTGGTTAATTTACACTGCCCTGGGTTAACTTTCACTGTCCTGGGTTAACTTACTCTGTCCAGGGTTAACTTACACTGCCCTGGGTTAACTACACTGTCCTGGGTTAAATCACACTGTCCTGGGTTAACTTACACTTCCCCGGGTTAACTGACACTGTCATGGGTTAACTTACACTGCCCAGAGGTTAACTTAGACTGCCCTGGGTTAACTTACATTGCCCTGGGTTAACTTACACTGTCCTGGGTTAACTTACACAGCCCTGGGTTAGCTTACACTGCCCTGGGATAATTTAAACTGCCCTGGGTTAGCTTACACTGCCCTGGGATAATTTAAACTGCCCTGGGTTAACTTACACTGCCCTGGGTTAACTTACACTGCCCTGGGTTAACTTACACTGCCCTGGGTTAACTTACACTGCCCTGGGTTAACTTACACTGGGTAGAAGACGCAACGACGACACTCTGTCTTGGAGGAACTCACTCCAAGCGCCGGCGTTAGGGTAGTTACCCGGTGTCAATATAATGTACTGCCCTTGGTATGTATGTTCGTACAGGATCCACGTTCCACTGTACACTCTGCAGAGAATAGCGTTAGAAATATATATTTAGTAGAACTGATGGACTGAAGTTTGCTGAATTTTACACGCTATTCTGTTGTCTGTTCACTCAGAAACTTACTTGATGGAAGAAGTTTTATCTTCCATGAAGGATTCCGACAATATGATATTGTCCGTACTCCCATACGCAATAATGTTGTCTCCACCATAGTCTGAATCAGCAAATATGTGAATTTTTCCGTAATGCCCTCCTAGAAAAAAATTGAATAAGAAATTATTGTTATTAAGATGAGATACATGTGCTCTTAGTTTGCCGCCTTTCAAAGCCTATCCGTGTAAAATTTCCTAATTTAAATTATACCGATTTAGAGTCACTTTTTACAAATTTTTAGCTCCAATACTGACCTTTATAATTAATATACGCATGATGTTGTGGATTAATTTGTATTCGCATATCTAGTGTGTTTATATTCGTGTATTACTTATTATTGATCTAGCACTAATTACTGCTTTTGTGCATTGTTTTTACTGTTGTTGTTAATAATAGGTTGAACGGGCCATAAGTAGTATACAATACTATGACACTGCTTCATGGTCACCCGTAGCCCATCATTACCATCCATTTCTGGTACTGCAACCAATCAGAAGCCACCATTTCATCCTTTTGCGGTGGTCGTTATTATTTCAACCAATCAGATGTCAGCATTTCATCCGTAACCATGGTAACTTCTCAAGTTCCCGCTTATTCCGCTAGAGGCGTTATTAGTCCCCCGACGCTAGTACTGCATCCAATCACCAACCTTTATTTTACAGGTGTTCGGGTGTCTACACTTAGCATCAGGTAACTTCTACTATTTTTCAAATCGCTATTTTTCAGCAACCAGTGATTTTTCATATTTACCAAGCCTTTATTTTACAGGCGTTCGAGGTGTCTACACTTAGCATCAGGTAACTTCTACTATTTTTCAAATCGCAATTTTTCAGCAACCAGTATTTTTCATATTCACCAACCTTTATTTTACAGACGCTAGAGGTGTCTACAGGTAACTTCTACTATTTTTCACCAGTAACTAAATTTAATTTTGCAATTTTTCAGATAACAAAATATTCAACAGGGTTCGAACTCGGGACCATTATAACTCCCCACATTCCTCCACTCACTCCCCCATCCAACCTCGAGAGAAAAAGGCGATAAATATCTGTGTTATACCATAGTCATTGAATTCTTCATCTTCATCACCGGTAGCAGATGTTTATAAATAGCTTCTAGTTCCTTAACATAATTACTATAGTGTAGAATACATTAATTCGACTATTAATAATAATCGATTTCTTTTATCGATGTAACTGGTCGATCAACTAAGTTGAATATAAGTTAGAATGACAGGGCTAGCATTGATCACGTTGCATCTGTTACTCGTTACTGCTATTTCACTCTCTAACTCGCGCTAATGTAATAAATTTAGCTGTACACGTTGCATCTGTTACACGAATCTACTATATTCCTCACTGTAAGTCACTCTGTTTTATTAAAGCAACCATATAAACCGAAGTTTTACAATCTAATAATCATTTATTTAGTTTTTATTTTTCAAAATAGTTTTCATTCTAATTATGGATTTATTTAAAAAAACTTCAAGCAATACTTGGAAATTTACATTTAATAAATATACCTGTAGTATTGTTTATGGCAAGTACTTTATATTACTCTCAAGCGATAGCAATGTAACAACGTGCTTCTCTTACCAGGATACACTCTACCTTCTAGACGTCTTAGAAATATTATTCAACCGACAAAAGGAATCACCAGTTTCAAGAGGTAATATTTATCCTAATATAGAATTTACAAGAGGAAAGTTAAATATTTCCACCTGTGTTATTACTGAAAACGTATATATTCAGAAGCAAGGCAAATGTCAAATTCTAAACAAATCACTCATTAATTTATTACTTCAGAGTAAGACAGAAATATTAGAATTGTTATCACCACCACTCGAAATAATAAATCAGTGTTATGTTGTTAATTTAACCAACCCATCTTTTGTTGGTTTTGTAAGCAAATATAAAGGAGCGACTTATATGGGACTATGGGAGATTTCAGCTAGATATTCTGATGCTATTGGTCTTAGGTATTATAATGGGTTTAACTTAACAGCATCGGAAGTAAATTCATTGTGGTATGAATGGAATTATGAAATTAGTAACGAAGGTGTCTTTTCAGAGCTAGATACGGACGATAAAGTAGCTTTATCTGACCGACTTAAAGTAAAAATAAATGTACAAGAAAAAAAAGTAATTATTACTGACAAGGAAAGCAAATATTTACAGTTACATTACGATAAAGACATACCTCATATAGAGTTTCTCTATGATATGATGTTAAAGGTTTCATCAACTGATATAGCAGACGGTTTCGTGATTCTATATCCACCAACTTGGAAGTTTAAGGATAATAAGTCATTTCCAGAAGTAGTTTCATCCACATTTAATCCAAAGACATACATCGAAGAGACCTCGAGTGATAGAAAGCGCAGATCTACATCTCAATCATCTTCCATTCCCAACAATGATTCTATACCTACAAAGAAAATAAAAGTTACAAAAGCAAGTGAAGAGGTAGCAGATTACAATAAGGAACATATAAAAACAGTATCAGATTGATTTATTATTAACTAGAGACTTTTCTTTTTCAGTTTCACACTGACTTGTAAAGGTAACTTTTTATCACAAAGCGTGATTATTATAAAGTATTTGCATGTAAAGGTGACTTTATTGAGTAAATATTGGTGATAGTTTAATGTGAGCACGGGATTAGGTATAAAACATTCGCATGTAAATGCGTGAGTTTACACCACCATAATAAAACATTTGCATGTAAAACCTACTTTATCAATGAAAATTAAAAACGCATTAGACACATCTTGGTTTAGACTTGATTTTATTATAAAGAATTCAGTTGTAAAAGCAACTTTATTTATGATATTAGTTTCCAATGTAACTGTTATTTATGATTGGTTGGTATAAGTAGAAACTTGAAATATATATATATATATAAAGAGCTCAACTGATTCATTCGAGCTCATTCTGAAAATATTAAATTAATTAAAGTTTAGATATTATATTTTATTTACGTTGAGTAGCTTATGAATTTTTTTTGATTATATATATATATATATAACAATATTCATATTAATTTTAAATTGTTTTTAGGATAATAAAGAGATGGATAAACAATTGAAATGTCCATTTTGTCCTCTTCAAATTTCTAAACGAAATTATTTAACACATGTGAAATCTCATTTTGAAGAATACAATTGTTTTAATTGTCGTGTGAAATGTTCACGTGAAGAAATATGTAAACGACATGAATCGACTACGGGATGTAAAGAAATGAAGTTTTGCGTGTATGAAAAAACTTGCCCTACTTGTAATAAAGAGTATTTATATGAGAATTACTTACGTCACGACTGTCACCAACGTTATTATTAGTGTTGAGAACTGAATCAATTTTGACTAATTTCAGTTACAGTTACAGTTTCAGTATTCAAAGTTTTGCATTTCAGTTACAGTTGCAGTTTCAGTATTCAAAGTTTTGCATTTCAGTTACAGTTACAGTTTCAGTATTACAAAGTGTAACATTTCAGTTACAGTTACAGTTTCAGTATTACAAAATTGAGCATTTCAGTTTCAGTTATAGATTCAATATATATGATCTCACGTAGTAAGCAGTCATCTGAAACTAAAAATGAGGCACTTTAATATATTACTGTAATATACGCTAATAATAATGTTCATTACGAAACGTCCTCTTTCTAGAGCTAATAGGTAGTTGTTGTAGGAAAGTTGGACCCACTCTATGGTAATGTTTTGTAACTAATATACTGATAGTATGTATTGAAAGTGGCACGTCACAAGATCACACTAAAGGCACCCACATTTTACTGTACATCTTGTTTCAGTGCTTGTACACTTATTGTTATCATTTATTGTTTTGGTTATAAAGCCATGGTTCTGAATCCTGCTCATTTTCCTTAATTCGTAATTTGTTTTATTAGTAATCATATATTTATTGTTTTGGTTAGACCCACCTCGATAAGCTGCTCCTTTCACTTTTAAGTTTAATTTTGTAATTTATAATGGTAAACTTGATCAAAATTTATTACAGTGTGCCTCTAGTGTGATTGTGATATTAATAGTACCGGTAAAAACATTAATAATTAATAATGTAAAATCCGTTAATATCCCTCTACCATTAGGCCTAACTTTTCTTTGTTTATCTAAAACATTTACATTTAATATGAAGCCAAAGTGGTGATAAGGCTGATAGGTGATAGTCTAATAGTTGAGACAGATAAACATAGACTTTATGCTACTGTAGATCTTCGTTCACTACTTGACTCGCCAAATAAATTACATTTGAGCTAAGTGGACAATGGGTCTTTGGTTTTATATTGTGTAATATTATGGTTTTGTTCAGAAGTGGAAAAAATTAGATTGTTTTTTTATAACAATGTTTTAAAAATGATACCTATGGTAACCACTGTTATTCATTTATTAAACTATACTCTATACTTTATTACAATACTGTTTTAAATGCTCATTCATGTTAATTGTGTGATTGAGAACTGAATCGGATTTTGTTAATTTCAGTTTCAGTTACAGTATTCAAAATTCGTAATTACAGTTTCAGTTACAGTTACAGTATTCAAAGTTCGCAATTACAGTTACAGTTATAGTTACAGTATCAAAAAATCATCAAAACCATTCAGTTACAGTTGCAGTTACAGTATAATTACAGTTACAGTTCTCAACACTAGTTATTATC